>JAOSBK010000005.1:37678981-37698365 GCA_027568895.1 Erythroxylum shatona | reverse complement strand
ATTAGAATTGCAATTTATAATCATTGTCAATATATTAGGAACCTAATGAGTCATACATAAAGAGCAATTAAAAAGAGAAAAACAATTTAAATGAAGTTGGACTTAATTGCAAAGTTTGAGAAACTTTGTAATCAAATGATTTCTATTTAAATGAAATCAGCATAAGGAGCTATATAATTAGAATTAGAATTTATAATCATTGTCAACATATTAGGAACATAATGAATCATACATAAAGAGCAATTAAAAAGAGAAAATTCAACTTAAATGAAGTTGGACTTAATTGTAAAATTTGAAAAACTTTGTGATCAAATAATTTCTATTTAAAGGAAATCAGCACAAGGAATTAACACTCCTATTTAATTCCTCAAATGTTGAGTTTTTTCTTTCTATTTTGTAGATATTGCTAGAGGTTGAATGATGAAAAGCTCATGAATAACACACCAAAAATATTTAAAAAAAGTTCTAATAAGAATTTCGAATAAGATACAATTCTTTTATTTTATGATTCATGCTTTTTCAAGTTATCTGATTATTAAGATTTGATTAAAAGATTTTAAAAATTTTATGTTTCCATTATGCTTGTGATTCAATCATGATTAATTCCAACATGATCTCTGTACCATTTTGAGTTTGTTCCTGTTAATATAAAATTAAAAGACTTTGTTCTTTCTAAGATTACGAATAATTAATAAACTATTCATATGAAATATTTGATTATTTATGATATTTGGATATATTCATTATCTGAGAGTCTTACTTGCTTATAACTTGTATATCATCAAATTGATAAATGTTTAGTATTAAGTTAGCTGTGAACTTAAAAATCTAAAATTTATTATTGGGTGGTGATTTCTCTTAAACCCAATAAATGAACCGTGTGACATGACTACAGATTTAATGCATTATATTTTATCCATGGATTGAAACTTATAATCTTTAATATGATACCTATTTTGTTTTAACTTTAAAAATAAACATGTCTTGTCTTCCTTTCTTTTTTTTTTCACCAAAAGTCTAAAAAATGAAATAAAAATATTTGATTGGAGACTAACGGGGAACGGAACTCCCCCGCTGTCGTTTTCGTCGTCTTACAGAAGTGCTTGCCTTTCTCTCATCTCGCTTTCTTCTCCCAAATTCATCAGTCTCGCTCTGACACAACGATATTATATTATCTTGCAAGCACACACACACTTACCGGCAAATCCCACCACCAGACCACCCAACAACTTTTACCTCTTTATTTTATTCATTATTTGATTTCTTTAATTCATTATGATTTGCCTCCCATGTTCCGCCATTAAGTGGTAGCACATACCCGGTCTTTCTCTCTGCTCCTATTTTTATCCTCTGTAGTTGCTCCCTTTGTTTTCCGATCCGTGTACGTGTTGTTTTATTGCTCACAATGGCAGCAGACTCTTCATGGGTGAGGATAGTCACTGCTCAGACCCCCACTAACATTGCTGTGATTAAGTACTGGGGCAAGAGGGATGAGACCCTGATTTTGCCCGTCAATGATAGCATCAGTGTTACTCTTGATCCCTCTCACCTCTGTACCACCACTACTGTTGCTGTTAGTCCTTCTTTTGACCAGGATCGCATGTGGCTTAATGGAAAAGTAGGTGATTTTTTTTCTCGATCGTGTTCGGCTGATAAATTTGCTTTTTGCTGTTGCGTTTTAATTATTGAGTGATGGGTTGAAAGAAGTGCTGGATGGGATCGTATGGATTTCAAGCATTTGATGCTTTTCTTTTCCGAGGGTCAGTTCGAATTTGAATGTCATGTGGGGAAGTTCTTTTATGGGTTCTTTTTCTTCGTTTCCCTGACATCGCTGAATGGAAGGATATTTACTTGACTAAGGTTACTCAAGGACTTTTTGTTCTTCTGAAATTATTTTTGACTATTTCGCTGTGACATAATTGAGATTTACATTATTTGCCACTTTGGTCAACTGCTTCTGTAAATTGGAGTACTATTTTAAGAAGATACTGCTAACTATCTTGAAGGACTTTAGATGTCAGCTAGGCTAATAACAAAGTCTCCGAAGGCATTGTTTTCACTTTCCTGAAAACAAATATTCCCTATCAAGGATAGACGAGTTTAAAAGAAAGGGTTTTTAAAATTTGTTCGCATATGGAAGAAAAACTGAAAGCATATCATCTTTTTCTAACTATCCTAGGGAAACAAGGAAAGACTAGATTGTGAGCATATTGGTGTTATTGTTTCTGTTCTATAGAAACAACAATGTTCTTTTGTCATCTCGGATAGCATGTCGGTGAACTTTACCCTTGTTAGATTAGTTTCTTTATTTGATGCTGGTAGTTGAAATGCTGCCTCTCATTCTTCGTGTATTCAGAAAAGTGACACGTTATATTTATATTGAAGCGTTGTCTTTTTGTTGATCTATTGCATGGTTTCTTTGCTGGTTAGTGTAGGAAATTTCACTTTCTGGAGGCAGGTATCAAAATTGTTTGAGGGAAATCCGTGCAAGGGCTTGTGAGGTTGAGGATAAGGAAAAGGGAATCAAGATAGCAAAGAAGGATTGGGAGAAATTACATGTACATGTTGCTTCATATAATAACTTCCCTACAGCAGCTGGACTGGCTTCCTCAGCAGCTGGCTTTGCTTGTCTTGGTAGAGATAATTTTTGGAAAAATTTTATCATTGATTCTTTGTGGTTCTATTCTTTTTGTTATTAAACCTGACTTTTGGGCTACTGTTTCAAGATTAAAAATCTTCTTATTTTACTTGTGATTGGGCGGTCTCGTGATTCTGGAGAATTTTACTTCTGCAGATTGTATTGTTCATAGTGGTAAATGCAATTCTGTGTTTTGGTGGTAAATGACAAATGTAGTTCTGGCTCAATGAATAAAAGTGCCTGAACTTTACCTCAAAGTTTATTGAGTATTTGAGGTACTTTATCAAAACACAGAATTGCATTTACCACTATGAACATTTTGAATGCAATTCATCAAATGTTAAATTGAAGATTATCTAAGTGAATACATTTTGAATGTAAAGATTAGTACTTAAATTGATGAATAGCTTTTCGCTAGAAACGTGCATTCTAATTGTATCAATTCATTCATTTATGTGAATAGCTTTTTGCTAGAAACATGCATTCTAATTGTATCAATTCATTCATTTATGGCATACAAAATGTATTCAGTTAGGTAATCTTGGAAATCTCAGGAGTATGCCTTAGAGGGATGGCCTCAATTTTTTTTCAATCTCTTTCAAATGTTAAATAGCGAACCTTGAAATTTAACATTCTACTCGTGTCTTCTTACCTGTTTCTGATTTTCTTACGCATGTGGCCTGGTGTTAATCTTTTTAGTCTGTGTAATAGTTCCAATATGATAATATTTTTAAATGATCTAAGTTACCTATCTGTTTTTTTGATGCTAAAGCTAAATGATTTCCTGTATGATGTCCAGTGCATAAATTGTATGGTTGGAGAAGTTGTGCACTTTCTAATTTGCGTGGCCGGTAACAGTTTTGTGTTAGGAAATATGATCTGTGGCCATTTTCTTGGTTTGATGGCTTCTTTTTGGCACATAATTCAAAATAGGAATGATTGCAGAAGGTTTTCAAAATTTCATAGTTGCATTTTGAATTTGACGACATTATTTTATTGATAAATTTGGTCAATCTGCCAAATCCATTTCCTGCTTGAGTCATATGTTGCTGTTTATTGTTATGCAGTCTTAAAGTTAGAAAGTAATTGCAAACTGCAATCTTGTATTGGACTAAATAACTCTTGAGCATGAGTTCATCCAACTGTCAAATCTTATGCAGTTTTTGCCCTTGCAAAGCTGATGAATGCGAAAGAAAGTAATAGCGAGCTTTCAGCTATTGCACGGTACGTCTTATATACATATTCTTATCTTTTTCTGTGATGTTTGCCTGAATCAAGATCTTAGATGATGGGATGTCACACCTATTTCACTGGACAAAACTTTGTGTGGCAAATATGTCTTTGTTAAGCTAATTTGTCGGTTCTATATCTTTCCAAACTATGTTTTCTAAGCAGGTATTTTAAGCTGTTTGTTTGGTTAATTGAAAATTGAGTTTCAAACTTGCTTAGAAATATATGATGTTGATGGCAAATATGGGAATAGTTGCTAGTTATTTACAGTGATTTTGGTTTCAATCTTTTAGACTATTCAATATCCTATGTTGGTATTTAGTTATAGAGGTTTGGAATGCTATATCGAGGTTATGTTCAATTATCTAAGAAATGGCTTTTAGTTAATAAATTCTTAAGTGTCATCTGTTTACAAAATACATGGTTTGAGTAAAATGTGTCATTTTTGGAATGATCTAAACAATACATACTAGTATGTTGATAATTGTGTGCGACCACCGTTGCAGCATCTTTATGTGAATTACTTATAATAGAGTGATGTGCATTTATACTTGAGTTGAATAAAAGTGACTCTTTTAAGCAGATTTTGTTAAGTATTTTTTTTTTCCCTTTGCTTCTTAGGCAAGGTTCTGGCAGTGCTTGTCGCAGTTTATTTGGTGGATTTGTGAAATGGGTCATGGGCAAAGTAAGATTTAGTTTTGGTCCACATTTTCAGCCTTTGAAGTTTGAATTGGAAAGCTAACTTTTACTAAGAAGTTCTTTTTTAATCATTAAAGGCTGAGAATGGAAGTGATAGCCTCGCCGTTCAACTTGTAGATGACAAGCACTGGGATGATCTTGTTATTATTATTGCTGTGGTATGTTTTATATTCTGTTATCCATTGTGGAACTTTGAAGAATCACTTGTTTATATCTCCTTGCATGTAGTGATGATAATTGTAATACTTGCTCAATAGCTGTGAATGATTAACAATCATCAACAGTATCAATTACCAAATAGTCCTAATAGCTGTGAATGATTGGCAGTTGTAAACAGTATCAATTACCTAATAGTCTTAATAGCTGTGAATGTTTAACAATTATCTACAGTATAAATTACCAGATAGTCCTCAAACGTAGAAATTAGAGGTGATTCAATTCTTAAAATTCACGAAATTTAGTGACCAATGCACTTATACTGTAGAACAGTTACTTCCAGTTCAGAAAATATTCTATCTACCTCAGATTTTTTTGATCTCAGTCTTATGTACCAAAGTTTCTGGCGTGGGATCTGTTAGTTGAATTTGGCAGATAGCAGTACTGTCCAGTCCTGGGCCATTGTAATGGCGGACCTTTGTTTTGGGTGGCATTAAAATGAAAATTCTGTTCTGCTTTTTTATTTCTCTACAGTTGTGATACATTAAAAACATATCTGTTCCTTGAATGATCAGAATTATGTGCTTTTTGTCACTACTGGGCAGTTTGTAATTTCTCTGTAACCCTTTGTTTGCTTTAAAGGTTAGTTCACGACAGAAAGAAACAAGCAGCACCTCTGGAATGCGCGAAAGTGTGGAAACTAGTTTGTTATTGCGTCATAGAGCTAAGGTGCTTTGGAAACTTACGAAACTCTTCTTATGCCACTCAATAGAACTTAAATTGCTTAATGTTCTTTCAGCAAATTGTGTTGCTTGGCTTAAAAGTATGAGAGGCCCATTCAGTCTATTGAATGATAAGTGTGTTTGATTCTCTGACTCTTTGATTTTTTACTCTTTTCTTCTTTCATATTCTTACTTCTTTCATGGAATATAGCAACCATTGGATTTCATGATATTTTTATTATTCAGAATTTCTAAAGTTGAATTTTCTCAAATGGTAATTGTTTTTACTGTGTTGATTTTAATAGGAAATTGTTCCCAAGAGGATTATGCAAATGGAAGAAGCTATAAAAGATCGCAATTTTGAGTCATTTTCCCAGTTAACCTGTGCTGACAGTAATCAGTTCCATGCAGTGTGCTTGGATACATGTCCCCCAATATTCTACATGAATGATACATCCCACAGGTAAATCTTGTTACCTGTTGATTTAACCTGGAAATTTAATCTGAATCAATGTTTCTTTATTTTTTCATTGAGTTATATCACCTAAAATCTGGATTTGAGCATATGATAGAGAAAATCTTTCAGGATAATCAGTCTTGTTGAGAAATGGAATCACGCCGAAGGAACACCTCAGGTTTGTTTATTTTGACATTTATTGGAAGTTAGCATAATGCCATACCAGCAATTGTTGTTTGAGATATTCTTACAGGCGGTAACCAAAATAAAAATTTTTGACGGTGAATTTTAATTTATTTGATCAGACCAAACCATTTTAACCCCAGCTGAAATGTAGTACTTGGTAATTAATTTAATTCATTGATATTGACCACGCTACTCTCCTTGCTAACTACTGCTTTCATAGCATTTCCGTAGTGTGTTGTTATTGCTTTGTTAGTGTTACAAAATCACTTTTCACTCATGATGAGGGAATTAAAATTAACGTTTACAATTGTGATTTCCTTTTTACAATTGTAAATCTTTTATTTGTATCGTGTTTATATATGCTTAATGTATCACGTCACATGTATCTAATTATACGGATAAAGGAATCACATATCATAATTAAACCAATAATGCAAGAAACTGTCACTCTTCCTTTATCTTAATAAGCTGTAACTGCCTTTCAAGAGTTAGATGCCATCTATTATCAGTCTCGCTCATCCACTAACATTGGTACATTGCGTATTATCAGGAAATTAATAGCTCCTATAACTTAGCAGCTAGTTCTACCAGGCAAACTCTTTTCTTAAAATTTTTGTATATGAAATTTCAGATCCAAAATACAAGCCTTTGGATCTTGAGGGGAGTTCAAGTGTTCAACTCCCCCTTCCCTTCTTGCTCTGGTTTGAATCTAAAGAACTACTAAAAGCATATGGTTATGGAGTTTGTTTTCCCTATTTTTTGGTAAAATTTTGAACAGGGAATTTGAAGTTAATAAATCTGTTACTGTATGTAAAATAAAGCAACAACAATTGATCTGTTAAAATTGTTTCATGTTCTGTTCTTTGGTAGGCTTAAACACTTTTACCTAGGAAAGTTTGATTATTAATATTCTTAGAATTTGACTTCATCTGTAAAGTACGCTGTTGTATCTTAGTCAAAGCATATAGCTTCGTATTAAACAGATTCTAACATTCTTGATTGATATGTATCACTTTTTTTCTGGTTCTAATGGGTAATGATAGGGTCATTGACATCTATCTAGTTATCTCTTTCCCCCTTCTTTTGTTTAAGTATATTTTAATTTAGTCCTGAATTTTCGTTTCTTCATCAGGAGCATTGCACCAGTGAATAATTATAACCAATATGGTTATTAGTAAAATCTTCTCTTAAAACTATTAAGTCTGTCAAATTACTAGGAGTAAAAATTAAGAGTGGTTTTTATTCAATAATGAATTCATCACTAAATGCCTTAAAGATTTTGAATTGAAGATGGGGTCCTTTTGTATGTGAGCCTCTTTTTTCTTTTTCTTTTTTTGAATAATTACGAAATCTAACATGACATCAGACCTAACCTTGGTTTGATGTGTTGCTTACCATAAATTTCATGTACTAGATGCTCATTCCGGAGTGTTTTATATGTGAGAATGGGCCTATAATTCAATCCTTTCAAAGAAATAACAAGAACAGAAGGTGATGTGTCTCACTCTTGCAGTATCCATGCATCCGTTCTTGTATGCCGAGCCTCCATCAGTTGTGATGTGTTGTGACACGATTATCCTTACATTTTTCAACAAAATTCTTAAAGTAGAATAATAAAGCACTAGTGATTGTATAAATTTCTAATGGTCAAATGCCTTGCTGAATTTTATGTTACCCATTAGTTTTATAATTTCACATTTTCTGATTACATATTTGTATGCTTTACTGATGGTGGAAATTTTGACAGGTGGCTTATACCTTTGACGCTGGACCCAATGCAGTTCTAATAGCACGCAACAGAAAGGCTGCCACGCAGTTGCTGCAGAAGCTGCTCTTCTATTTTCCTCCAAATTCAGATGCTGACTTGGACAGGTGTCAAAATGTTAAAGTCTTGTGCAATGTTGATCTCATGATTAAATGTTTAGGAGGCTTTCAACTTTCTGAATCTTCAAATTTTCTTGTGTTTGTCTCCAGTTTTGTTCTAGGTGATAAATCACTGATAAAAGATGCCGGAATTGAAACAATGAAGGATTTGGAAGCTCTGCAACCACCTCCAGAAATCAATAATACCCAGACATTTAGAGGAGATGTTAGTTATTTCATTTGCACTAGGCCAGGAAGAGGTCCGGTTTTGCTATCTGACGAAAGTCAAGCTCTTTTAAGCCCTGAAAATGGGCTGCCAAAATAGAGTGGATTACTTATCTTGTTAGGCGGGGAGATTTTCAGTGGTAAGCATGAAGCATCCTATTCTGAGGGTTGTTTGCAGTCACTTTTTATTTACAGTTGTTGTCTTTTTTTTGTCCTGTAATTTATTTTGTTATGTTTCAGTTTGTTGAGCTTTATTAATCATTAAGTGGTAAACAGTCAACTTTCCTTCTAGCTTCTTATGCTGTTACTCTTGAATTGGGTCTTTCAAAAGTATTGTGTTTCGGTAGAACTTAATAAGCAATCCATTGATTATCAGCTGGCACGTTTGTATTACTTGATGTAATCCTCAGTCACGGCCCTGTTTACTATTGACCTTTTGTTGCTGCCACATCAACTTTCCATCTGAGATGCTTTATCTTTTGAAAGCAAACCTCCAAGATGATGTGCTTTGCAAGTGTATATGGTGCCTGGAAGTGTTGATGATGGTACTATATATGACTGGAAAAAGAGTTAATCGGGTTGCTGGTTACCCAATTGCTGCTTTGTTGGTGTTAAGTTTATGAAGTTACAAGTCAATAGAATATTGGTATTCATTGTGGAAAATTTGCCTAGGTAAGAATAATCTGCAAAATTTGCTCAACTCCTCTTAACCCCACTCGTAAACTCAGCTAATAGAGTGATAAATATTCCACAAAAGGGTGAAGAATATATATATATAAAATCCGAAACTCTCAAGTAATATCTAGTGGTTGGAAAAAATTAACTAATGAATTAACTTATAAATATATGTTAACCAAGTAAGTAAATGCAGATTTAACGAGAATTATGTACTAATAATGTAGGAAAAGGATATTAAAAGAGTTGTACAGATAACTTTTTGTTAGATTATAGATAAGAATAGTAGTTGAAAGGAATAACAAGTAATGGCATATTAGTTGAACGTGAATTCAGTAAATAGATACATGAGAAAAGGTAACAAACTAACTCAAATTACGCATCAACAAATTTATCAAGTGAATATGGCATAATAACTCTTTAAGTAGAATATTGTATGTACTTGAATTATGCAAAGGAAGTAACACTCAAGATGTGCTTCACCCACGCTAGTGTGTTGAAGTATGAAGAGTTGTACTTCTTATGTCATTTCATGCACATTTTGCTCTAAGTTGAATCTCTTCACCATCACATTTGTACCTTCTCTTCTTCAACGGAGACATAAAAATAGTTGTTAGAAGAAGCTAACCGTATCCTCTCCGGTCCTTTCCGAAAAAGGACAAAGCAACAGAACAGAATTTTACTTTACTCACATCCTCCGTTTCATATTTTAATTTTGTTATGAACACATTTATATTTAGGGTCTATAAATAAAACATGATAAAAATAACGTAACCAAATCAGAGAATCTATTCTAATTTCGGTAGTTTATAGAGCAGCACTAGCTAACTGTATCCTCTCCTGTCGAAGTTCCGTAGTTTATTTATTGAGCCGCACTAACCTGCAGGCCGTACGCCTACCGTTGGAGATAAGGCTGCATATAAAACAAATTATTTACAAGCTTTAATTATACTTTATGATTTTTATATTAGTTCTGTTCTACCCCACATAACTAAACTAATAATGCGGTGGAAAATTGGTTCTTAGATGTTTTTCAAGTGCACAACGGCCAAAATAACATTGGCCATACAACTTACACCCGCCATTGATAATTATTGAGCTGAGTTTGTTGTATTGAGATTTGGGATGAATGTTCGCTTTTGAAGTCCCGTGTCCAATTCTATTCAATCAACATCACAACCATTACTTCCTACTTCCACCCAACTTATGTCTGGTGAGAAATCATGATCTGGCATCGTAGAAGATTTGAAAAAGGATCCATTTCTTAAGGATTAAAACACACTGATCTTGCAATTTACGAACTACCTATTTACTTTTGATTTCTTTTCAATCTCGTCAATCTTTCGAATAACTCGAGGAGAAACCATGTCGAAGTACTGATTGTTTCAGCAATTTAGTTTAAGATTTGATCATCTTGATGTTGATTTATGCTCTATAGCTAATCGTTTAGATTATAAAAATAACACACATTATATTTCTTTCGGGATATTGTTAAAACGGTAAAAATAACACACATTATATTTCTTTCTTATGAAGAAAGTAATTGATCATATAAATTAAAGTATGAAAATACTTAAACTAATTTAATCATTTCGTCATTCAATATTCCAAGCATGGTGGCCGACAGGTGGAGGCAATGTGAATGGTGCAGGAGGTATGAGAAACCAGTTGGAGAAACTTGGATTTGAGGTTTAACACACGAGGTAGTGTGGGAGTCGATTCTCTAGGAGCATGAAAATATGGAAGATAGGGTTGCTGTTGGCGGTTGGAGGGAAGAAGACAATGGGTGCATGTTAGACACACGCCACTCGTTCTCCTAATGCATCTTAGGAGACGTTACATGTGTTAGTCAATGTGTGCGGCGCGTCTAGTGCACGTGCCAACACAGCAAACTCATTGATTCTTCTGGGGAGTGCTAATTGTCTCGTCTCCATGTTTTAATTAATTTTTTATTTTTATTTTTAAAAATATTTTAATTTCAATTAAATTAATTTAATGAAGAGTCAATTAATTTATACTCCTAATAAAATTGAAAAGTGTTTTACTAATTTTTGAAAATTGTTTTCAAAGGTAATTTCTATTAGGAAAATTTTTTGAAATTTAGTTTAATTTTTCAATTGTTGAATTATTAAAGTAAATTAGTTATCAAATCAATAATTATAATCAAGCCAAGGTTTTAAATGATTTCTTTCATAATTGGATTATGTTAGAAATGATATATATAATGAGATTATATAAATTGAGATGAGATCATAATTTTAATATTAAATTAATTATTTTTCTTAATATGATTAAGATTAATAATTATGTTGATTCTTAACTAATTTTTAAAAAATGATTTCTAAAATTAGAATTAATTAGTTTCAATTAGATTAAAATTAATTAATTAGACTCCTTAAAATTGAGAAAAGTTTTTTCTTAAATAATTAAGAAAGTTATTTCTTAATTAAATATATTTATTTAAATTTGATTGAGATAAATTAAATTTATAACTTTATTTGTTTTGAGAATCATTATTCAATTCATTTAGAAATTATTTCTTTATATATTAATAATAAATTTATTGATTTATTAGAAAGGATATTTTTCTTGATTAAAATTTGATAAATGTTTTCATTTATTTATCAAGAAAATGAACTTTCTTTAATATTTTTAAAAATATTTTTCTAATTTGTTAAAAAAAGTTTTCCAATTTATTAAGAAATCAATATCTAAATAAATAATATAAAGCGCTTTCTTAATTAAAATTGAAAAGTGTTTTTATTTGATTTTGAAAGTAGTTTCCTTTTAATATTAGAAAATAGTTTTTTAATTAAGGAAAAATAATTTCTAATGAGATCAGAAATAGTAACTACTAATTAGATTAAAAATATTTTTAATCTAATTAGAAAGTATTACTTATATAATTTTGAAAAAAGAGCTTTTTCTAAATTATAATAAGTAATACTTTCTAATCCGATTAAAAGTTTTTCTAAATTATAATAAGTAAGAAGAATAATTTACTGAAAATTGTTTCCAATTAAATTTTGTTAAAGAAGTCAAGATAAATTGGAAATAGTTTCCAATTGGATTTAAAAATTTGTTTTCAAATCAAATTAAATTTCTATTTGGAATAGAAATTTAATTTATTTAGGGATCAATAAATTTAATCTTATTTAATTTTCATGTAGTTGGAAATATTTTTTAGATTATGAAGGTCAAAGCTTGATGTTTTATGCATGTAATTTGATTGTGAGTGCATAAGATGCATACTTTATTTATATGGTAGTTATATATATTAGATGCATGATAAATTGTATGTTTTATATGTGCAATATATTATATGCAATTTATAATTGATGAGACAAACAAAGTTGAAATCTCTCATTAAAATATTAAGTACACGTTGATAATGTGGTTGTTGCCTTCCATTGTTATAAGAATAAACCGGAGTTTTGTTTATTGTAGGCTTGTTGAGCAAACTCAATGTCACTTTAACCCGAACATGTTTAATCTTATGACAGTGAGTCCTACTTAACTAAATTTGTGTGATTTGGATGAGTAAACTGATGATCATAAATTTAGAGGCAGAGTTAGGAAGAACATATATGATATGTTTTGGCAAGAGTTGTCACCTAACGGATCTATGAGTCACATAAGAAGTGATCGATAAGGTTGTTATTTACCTAATTTATGTTTAGTTGGTTTGTTGAGCAAACTCAAGATCAATTAAAATTGAATGAGATCATAGCTCATTAGAAATATTAAAGTAATCTTTCCGAACAGTAGTGAGGGCTATTATTTCGAAGAAAATAGTGTAAGAAACCAAATACATGATTAAAGTCCTAATCCCATTTTGTAGTCATGAATATAATTAATTATTGGTTTTTCTTACATTTATTTTTGTTTTGAATGAAGTTTACGTTGTTTAGTATAGTTGATACTAAGTTAGTGAATGCAATTTCTTGGACATAGATTATGTTTGAGAAGAGTTCTCAAAAGTTTGAAAAAAAAATTGTATGCCCATTATACAATTTTGTTATAATCCCTATTAGGATTTGGTGTTAAAGTTTTAAAGATATGTCAGAATCATATAGATGACAAAATGTATCGAAATTTTGAGTTGACTAATGTCTCATAAACTTTAATGACAACATATAAGATATATGCCAACACCATGATAACAAGATGTAAGAAGTTGCATATAGTAGAGCTAAAAGGTATAGTACCTTATTGGAATTGTTCCATTTAATTTAGCCTACTAAAAACATAATTGTGGACTACAATTAAAGGCATTTGTTGTATAATGAAAATATTTATCATTAGAAGAAAATAATTGCATAAATTTTCTTGCCTATAAGAGATATGATAATGATCATATGTATTTCTAGCTCATCCTTATGAGTATTTGATACTGATTTTGGATTCAACATTATTATAATGTTTAAACCATGATAAGAAATAGATTGTTGAGTTAAAGTAGTTGATTCAAGTTTATGTAAATAGTTTGTATGTGCTGGAACAAAGGAGACTTATTCTTAACATAAATGGCAAGAATACAAAGTTGGA
The DNA here is from genome assembly GCA_027568895.1 of Erythroxylum shatona. Classification (NCBI taxonomy): domain Eukaryota; kingdom Viridiplantae; phylum Streptophyta; class Magnoliopsida; order Malpighiales; family Erythroxylaceae; genus Erythroxylum; species Erythroxylum shatona. Next base: position 37,684,966 of record JAOSBK010000005.1, on the reverse strand, counting down.
TAACTGAGACTATCCTTTTATGCCATGTTAGTTAAATCAATATAATGAGAAACATAAAGTTACAAACAATGATATGTGTATCATTTTGATTATGAATTATATGGAACTTGTGAATCTTGTAAAGTTGAAAAATAACCAAATTAACCTTTGGTGAAAGGATGATGATGATATTGAACTGTTAAATTTATACATGTGACGTGTTGGATGGAATAACAATTCATTTAAGGATGATACTTATATTTCATTATAATACTAATGACTTTATATGATATAGTCATATGTATTAAATGAAATAATGATTTAAAATTTTGAAAATTTAAAATTGTTTAAATCTAAGTAAAAATTAAGCATGAAGAATGTTGAAGCACTTCAATGAATTCATTACGAAGAGTTTTAATTTTCTGGTTATCTATAGGGAATGAGATTCTCTAGTGAATACCTTCACAACAAAATTTCATAAGAGTATGGATTTATGTAAGAAGAAAAATATAATATGAGATATTGTACGATGCGATATTATTTCTTCTATAGTTATGCTTAGTACAATGACTTACCTTCAATATTTTCAACTGAATCAATTAGTATGATTCCATATTAGATATGAAACACTAAGTCTTTGAAAGAGTTAAAGTTAATGGTTTAAGGATTTAATGCTTAGTTGAAGCATATATTATCCATTAAATTTATAACTAAATTGGATAATAAAAGGCTATGAGATATCCAAAGGTTGGATATAATCTTATAGACCTGTTGAAAAAATTATTTGTTTTAATGTATACTTATAGCAGATAGTTCTCATGATAAGTAGTGGGAGTATGATAAAATTTGAAAAGTTCAAATCTTATGACAGTGCATCCAATTGGAACTAGTGTCTTTATTGATACATTTGGTGTATAATTAAAAAGGCTACGAGACATTGAATGATTCACTTTCATGACGAATTCAAATAGTTTGTTTTGGAGATGATTGTGAATTAATCATGTCTATATGAAGGTTAGTGGGAGTATGATTGTCCTATTCAGCAGGAGTAAGTGAAGATATGTTGCCCATAAAGAACAACAATTATAATTTTCAATTGTTGAAAACATAATTGTCTAAGAACAACACTTATTGGATATGAAAAGACAACAACTTAATTCTGGGATTTAAATCTATAGAGATAGATTGGAAGTTGCTTACCTATTCTAACTCCAATTACACAGATAATGTACTAAAGGTGTTTAGTATGTGAGATATCAGATGCTTGTGAAGTATTGACGATATCCATTATTCTATTTATGAGTTGATATTTGAGTTAAAGAAGATAAAAATATAACTTTAGATTCAAATCCTAATTAAGGAATATCATTCGGGATTGGAAAGGTTCCAATGTAGCAATGGTTGCTAATTAAGTGATAATACATTTTTTCATTTAGTAGAAATGATTAATTGGATCAATAAGTTATTTAGTGAATTTGATATAATTCCTTGCATTGTTCAAGACAGTAATATATTGTAGAACATTAGAGCCATTGGACATATAAAAGAAGCTAAGGACTTATCAAAGATCTAATGATGTTTAGGCAAATTTTCTTAATTATAAGGATAATTGAGATGGAAGTTGTAAGATTTAAGAAAGTGCTCACTAGAGAGCATATAGGAGAATTGTCCCATTAAGTCACTGTCCCAGCAGTAGAATAATCGTCATATGGTGATATGGTATGAGATACTTAAATGATTGACTTAGTGCAAGTGGGAAATTGTTGGTTTATGCCCTACATCTAATCTCTTAAGTTATAGTTTAGTGACAAAATTATTAATAAAGACATTCTTTATCTTTATTTATTAATTACATTTGATGTTTTAATATTAAAGATAAAATCCTTTGAATAATTAATGTGTAATTGAAATTATGATGAGATCATAATTGTGAGATTATATTTACATATTATTCCTAAATGTTCCTAATTGTAGTTTTTTCAAGGCGGGATATTATTGAAATGGTAAAATTAGCACACATTATATTTCTTTCTTATAAAAAAGCAATTGATCTCATAAATTAAAATATGAAGATACTTAAACTAATGTGTGGATGATTATTAGAAAAAAAGTCACTGAATTGACCCGACTATAAAAATCTCAATTGAAATATTGCTTATGTGTTCGTGGATTTTTTCATAGTGATGATTATATAATTAATCTTTAGACTTGAGATTACTAAGGTATCTCCTGTGAGAATTATTGTGTTTTGATGCTACTTATGAACCGTCCTAGGATAATTTAGTCGGTAATAATTGGATGTAGTACTAACCATATGGAGATAGTTGAGTAAGTCAATAAAGGATTCGTCACTTTAAAGTAATTAGAAATAATGTTCCACTGTTCTTGATTAGTAGTGATTTGTGGAATTCTCTGGCTATAGTGAATTGACATTTGAAAATGTGTTTTCAAATTTCGATTATAAATCAGTTACTAATTAGCAAGAACGAACATGATTGGACTAAAAAAGTAGATATTATATCTATATTCTGTCTAATTAGAATATTGGATGACGACATAATTAAATTATACATTATAAACATGGATGGATAGGTTAAGTCAAACCATTTTGACATTCCAGATATTTTGGTGGTCATGATATGTTGCTAGATATCAATCTTGATTTATGATTATAAATTGTTTAATTAGAATATTAAAGATAAATTAAAAAGAGTCTTAATTTATTTAATTCTAACTTATAATTCTAATTTATAATCATTACAAATATATTAGGAACTTAATTGGTCACACATCAAAGAACAATTTGTGAAAGAAAAATCAATTTTTTGGACTTAATTATAAAGTGTGAGGAACTTTAAGAATAAAATATAAGATATTTCATTTTATTAAAATTAAGTTAATTATAATTTGAGTATGACTTTAATTATAATTAGGGTATTTAATTTTAATAAATTTACAAAACCACCCTAATAATTTTTCTATTAATGGGAAGAAAAGATAAAGGAGATAGCACTCTTACATTCTTCCTCTCGAAAAATGTTGAGCATCAGAGGCTGAACTTTTGAACAATTTGTGGTTGACAAATCGGGAAAAGTTTCAAAGGACTTTTAATGGGAACTCGAATAAGGTATAATTTCTTATGATTTGTATTTTTGTTTTATTTAAGTTAAACAATTATCACGTTCTGCATAGAATTTATAAAAATTTTATTTTTCGCTACACCATTAATTTAATCACGGTTGGATTCCAAAGGCTTGATGCAGAAAAAATGTATAACTAAAAACATAGGTAAATTTGGTACCAAGTAATATAAGAAGAAAAAGACTAATCGGAAACGAAGGAGCTTCTGCTTCTAACAGGCTAAAGGAAGATAATTAGTGAGATACATTTGCAATAATATAAAAGCATGCTAATTTGTCCTTGTCCCCAGCAAAAGAGTCTTTACAATTGCTTCACTCATCCCAGGTGCATATGGCAGAAAGTGTCCAGAGCCAGGAACCTCATGGTAGTGAATCCACGGGAGTCTTGAAACTATATGTCTCTGCAAACTGACAGGAACCAACCTATCTTCATCTCCCTGCCAAAGATGAACTGAGCTTTGGTTGTTAGGAAAAGGATTTTCAATATCTGTAGGGTCAAATTCCCATCTCCCAAAACCGACCATCATGTCACGGTGCAGGGATTCATGTTCTCCTTGCTGTGTTGCCAGTGACTGCAGAAAACGCACCAGCAAGCAAGGAAAATTCGTATCTGTAAGATGATTTCCTTATATATATATATATATATATATATGCTAACAATACATGTCCACGTACCTTGTGTTAAACCCATAGTAAAAGAGACAACGACAAAAATGGAACTTTTAAGTACCTTTTGCTTTCCCCTTGAAACCTTTGGAAGAAGCTCCAGATCCTGCCTGGATATAACTTCCTTTCTGCCATTTATAATGCTTAACGCAGGGAACAATTTCTGAGTGTTCCACCAGTACGTAAGCCATGGAGCATAGTGAGCAGCACGTAACGTCCACTGGTCCTGTAATAGCTGTCTGTAATATGCTTCATTAGCTAATTTGGTTGGAAGACCGGGCCACCAATAGTTTATGACAGGAGCAATTAATGTTGCTCCTTTCAACCTGCAATAAGCTCAATACATAAGTGCTTCAGAGGAAACTGACACCCACATTTCTCTGCAACTATAACAGTAGATACAGTCTGGATTCTTGAAAGAAACCGTTCAATTCCCCTTTTGCATTTTTGTCCAGTGGTCCATATGATGCCGTTCTAAGTTGACCATTCTCAAGCCACAGAAAAAGGGGAGTATGACTTCTCGTCTTACCTCTGAGGAATATACCTCAGGCAGCCCCAAACCGCCTGGCCTCCCAAGGAGATTCCAATAACGTAAAATTTGTAGCCAAGTCCTAAATGATCAGCAAGCTCTTCTACATCCAAAGCCAAACTTTTGGGCGTTCTTTTTGGATCTGGATCACTTTCTCCATAACCTGGCCGATCAAAAGATACAAAGTACACCCCTAGCTCCTCCACAACTTCCTGAAAAATGAAAACAAAATAAAATATTTCCTTTTGGTCATGAAAATGAAAGTAGACACATATAGGAATAAATTACAGATGGAATGTCCGTCACGCTCAATGCATCATGTCTGGTAGAGGTGAAGCCATGAATGAATATGATCTTATGTCTGGCAGTCTCTTTCGATAATCCGTACTCCTTATAGGCCAAATGCCTTCCATCTCTGAGTTTGATTCTGGGTGCTGTGACGGGAGGGCCATCTCGGGTGCCACAAATCTTTGGTGGTGGAGGTTGGATAGCCTTGTATGCCCATGCTAACAGTCCAATGGACAACACCACTATAAGTCTCTTGGACATCCCTATGACAAAAGTTGGATAAGTTCTTAAAAGACGTACCAGTGTTATTCGCATCAACATAGAGCTTCACAAATAAGCACAGATGTCAAAAAGGGTTATGTAAATAGAAGATCGTCTTCTCATTCTGTTAATTTCAATGAAATTCAATCCTTTCTTACAGTCTGTATCGCGAATATGCCTTGTTAAAATGCATCCAATGTACCCTCTGCGAGCCAGAAAGCGATCTGAGAATTGTCAATGTTAAATGAAACATGCAGGATTATGTTGGTGGCAAAAAGAGAAAAAGAATCGGGGACACTTGCAATACTAAGGAAAGAAGGTAAAGCGTTTCCAGTATTTGCAACTTCAGTATCTGGAGTTCAACGGAATGAGAAGTTATATTTTAAATGTTTCTTTTATAGCAAAACAAGTTCATATATATTACGCAACATCAGCAAGCTTCACAGCTCGATACAAACTAAGTCAACGCAATGATGGGAGATGTCCAAGAAAATGTAAAAGGAAACGTACCAGAGAGACAGCGCCTTCAAATCTGCTTTTGCGTGACAGAAGCTGGGATATAGCCTGAGACAGAAGGAGAAACTGAGAAAAAGAGAGAACTTTGGTGAAAGTTTGAAACAATAACTTGACAACTGAACTTGCTGACAGCTCCCAAGATGCTCTCACGTCTCTTGAGTTATACTTACACGGGATTCATGAACTTGTGCAACCATACTCTTGCTAAGTCATGCCTGACGTATTTGTTCAGTGACATCACCTACCAAACTTCGTAGTCCTGTCCAGCCTCATTTCAATGAGTAAAACCGTTGGTGAAATAATCAGTATATGTTGTATTTCTCTGTGTATAATGGTATACATAAATATAAATGCGAAAATTAATTTATATTTTCATATATTAATTGAATTAATATATTGATCATGATAGTATCAAAAATTATAAAAAAAGATGAAAATTTCAATTCTAATTTAAAACATCATCGGTTAGATTTCTTTGTATGTTCATACAATGTTATGAATACCGTACCGGGCTCGGTACCGGATTGAACTCTGGAACGGAACTGTACCGGTATCGGTCGGTACCGGGTACCGTTTCGGGATATTTTTTAAATTTATAAAATAGTC
>JAOSBK010000005.1:37637885-37660736 GCA_027568895.1 Erythroxylum shatona | reverse complement strand
CAACTATATGTGCATATTGGGTAATAGTAGGTACTCTAAGTACCTTTGATATTGTCAACTTGATCTGTCTTCTTATCTAACTTCTCATATGCTTTTTCTTTCCTTCATGCATAGTCAGTATAATAGCCCTTATCAAACAACACAAGTCTGTGAACCAAAAAACTAGGAGAAAGACAGGATATAGCACTATCTAGCTACTCCTTAAAGTTTAGCCTACAACATTTAATATAGTAAATTGTTGGTCTTTGTTAAGGTGCATCCCATACGTTATTAGTCAACTTCTGGTGTATATTAATTCACTCGTTCCTCACAATACACATGTTAAAATAGTAAATCTTAGGTAAATGAAATAAACAGCAGAATCAGTTTCCCAATTGTTGTAGCTTGTACTCTATACAAATAAATCTCACAGAATGTGTCCTAAAAATAAGAAAACAGAGACAGACTTACATCTTATCATCTGGAACAAACAAAACTGAGGTCAAAAGATCAACCACAAGGGATGGAAACTTCAAGTTTCTATATGAACTAACCTCAAGGTCAGGTATGGCTCGATCAGCTTGAAACTGGTAGAATGAATTACGGAGCAAATTTTCAGGATCACCATCTTCTGAGCGTAATTGATTTAAAAGCATATTGTATGTCAAATGGAAGGCACTGAAATGAAGTATAACAAGAAGTCAACAATAACTTCCTCTACAAAAAATCTTTTCAGAATGACCCATATTGTCAATTTGGCACCAAGAAATTGAATATGCATATTTATGATTTTTGTATCTCAAGACTCTTCCACCACTCAACTGCTGAATTTGGACCCATGACCAGCTATTGTCATTTAAGCAGATATATTGAGATCGCAGAAGACTATATAGTCACGTCAACCATCTAACCTACTAGCAATAAGCTTCTGTATAGATCAATCTTAGAAAGGGAAAACATGAATATCATATTTACAGTCAGGTGGACCGTATTGAACTTAAAAGTGATTCACCAAGATTATATCAGAACTCAATAAAACTATGAACCAGACTTGAGTATTGGTACATGCATAAGTAACCAAGTACCTGTTCAAACTATCAGCATTTCCTTTAAGCATCATCTTAGCTGTAGAAGGCTCAAGCTTCTCATCCACCATGAGTATGCATACTCCACGTTCATCAATTCCACGACGACCAGCACGGCCGCTCATCTGTATGTATTCTCCACTAGATATCCATCTAAACTTGTCTCCATCAAACTTACGGACATTTGTGAACACAACAGTTTTTGCAGGCATATTCAACCCAATGCTGAAAGTTTCTGTAGCAAACAAACACTACAGAAAAAAAAACTCAATCATCATCCCTTATGAATAGACAGGGTAAAAGACACTAAAAAGAACAATCATTGCAAGCAGCATCGAAAGAGAAAATGGATTTTGCAGCATGTGTACTGGCTAGTATATAGGCAAAATCTTCATGTGTCAAACGAGAGGCTTGGAAGATGGGGCCAAAAAAGTAACAACATTTCTGGAGGAAAAAGAACTAAATTTGATAATGAATCCTAGCTGAACAACTGCAAGATGCCTATCAACCTTGATCAAGCCTTCTTGAAATAAAATCTCAATCACTTCCTTAAGAATTGGAAGCAGGCCAGAATGATGCACACCAATTCCCCGCTTCAAGAGAGGCAACATGTTTGAAACCTGAAAACAGAGACATTTAACTTGTTAGAAACAAATTCACGCATAAAAGGTGCAATTTCAATTTTTTTATGTTTAACATACACACGATACAGCACATACAAGCCATCCGTCGTATAATACAGCATATGTTACAGGACTTCACATTGACAGAAGTGTAAAGAATACCTATTTAATATATAAAAGTCCCCAAAACAAAGATTACCTCTTTAAAGATTTAGGAATCAGGCATATTAGATCAAGAACAAAACATAATAAACAAAACTCAAGTTGGCTGGAAAAAATCCAAAATAACAGCTCGCAAGGTTTACTTCATCCCTTAAGGGATTGATAATGTTGATAAATATTATATCATGTGATCCCCAACAGCTTTTTGTGGCTGTAATGCATGAGAAAAAGCTTGTACACCCAAGGAAAAGTCATCCCTCTCAACAAATAACTTTATATTGTAAAGATGACGTTGATTTAATTTATCGTAAAACAACCAATTGGTTTCTAAAGTGTGGGCATGTTAATTAACATTAAGAAAATGATGCTCTAAAAGCACTACTTTCGCCACTGTGAAGCCATGATTAGTTTCTAAATCATGGGAACATCGAGCAGTTCTCAAACGCTGCACTCACAATTACATTTTCCAATATGGATCTTCCACATTTTCCCAATACCATGAATAACATTATTCATTTCATAAGCACAAGGTATAACAACTATGAAACATGATAATGCTCAGAATCCAAAACAGAGACGGAAAAACAGAAAAAACATGGGAAAAAATAGATAGACAATGCCATGTAAAATGAGCTACAAATCAACCAAAAAGGAAAAGAAACTCAAATAGCTTTTTATGCGTCGCATTATTTAGTAAATAGCTAATAGACATTACAGTTCATGAGCAGAAACCTAACAGATGCAGAACTCAATTAAATGTTGAAGAACAAAAACTTACCTGAGGGAGTTTCTTGTCGTCATCTGATAGCATGTCCATGGCACTCCAGAATATGGTTTCAATATTGACTTTCTCATCATCATTGTTGAGATCCATTTTTGCCATCTGTAGTGCCAAACACAAAGACATCCAATGGTTTATTAAGGACAAGAAAGAAGTACAATGTGTGTGAAAAGAAATGGTTACCAAATTGATGCATCTTGAGCTATAGAAACATGTTTCCAAACAATGGACTATTATGCTCATTTGCACATCCAGAATTACAGCACAAAAGAAACAGATATGAGGACAAAGCTAAATATTGGCAAAAGAAAGTCATACATTTTGGGTTGCTTGGGTCACAGAGGAAGCTAGGAACAACATTAATGTAAAAGAAAAAAGAAAATCAAATGAAATTAATATGGGACAAAGAAAATACCTGCATGGCAAGGAACTCACATTCTCTTTTGCTAAAACTGAAAAGAATAACCGGATCATACTGCCTCTGTATTATCATTTTTACCAACTTAAAAATATCAGTTTCTTCCCCAAGTTTTCCCACAATCAAGTCCTTCTGCCACTTCCCATTCTCCCTTTTTTTTTCACCTTCACCTTTGGGAACCAATGCATTTAAAGCTTTCTGAAAGCTTTCCTCTCGAAATTTTCCCTTTTCATCCACCGTCAAGTACAAACCATCACCTCCAGCAGGAAAAATATAATGCTGAAGGGGCGTTGGACGATAATCAGTATAAACAATGTGGCACGGTTGTTGATGGACCTGGAATAACATAATGCATTTTAGATTCCACTTAAATATGTTCCATTGTTGTAGATGCACCTTTAATTAATACCACAGTCATAAGTATTCATTTATAACTTAACATCTTTACAAGGAAGTAATCAACTAATGCCAAGCACATCAAATTGTTTAAAAATTTCAACACTATAAAAAGCAAGCAATCAGCCTCTCATTCCCTCCACATGTATGATGTGAACAAGGATCTCAAGGATACAAACTTTAGCTTCATCCGTGTTCAATTTTTCACCTTGTGTCTTGTTTTGTGGGAGGAAGGAAAGGGCATGTTAAGGATATGTTCTGGAATGATAGAAGGAAAAAGCAACATTGCTTCCTCCAAATTTTAAGTTACTGTCAACTTATGAAAGGAGTATCATTTTTGCACCATATTTTACATAATTATCAGTTTGACAATATAAGTCACTTGGCCAATATACTTATGGTACTAATTATTTTAGTCACCTTTGATAAACAACCATATGGATACGTCAAAGAGAGAGCAAGTCACCTTTGCAACCCAATCAGCAAATTCTTTAGCATTAGGCACAGTTGCAGATAGGAACACGAATCTGGAATTCTTTGGGGCCATAACAATGCTTTCTTCCCATACCACACCTCTTTCTCGGTCACGCATGTAATGCACCTCATCAAAAATAATCCAAGCCACCTCACGTGTAATCTCTGATCCCTTATACTGCATACTACGCCAAATTTCGGTGGTCATCACCTACAAGAAAACGTGGCCTTTCAAAAAAGCTAAAACAATTGACACAGTCAATCAGGAGAATACACACAAAAACAACAACAATAATAATAAGCCACAGTTGGGAAAGTGTGTCTGGCGCACCAAGCAAGAAGCATTAGGGTCAATAGTTACATCTCCAGTCATCAAGCCAACATCAGAAAATTCTTCCTTGAACTCTCTAAACTTTTGGTTGCTAAGTGCTTTAATGGGTGAAGTGTAAATGACTCGCTGCAGATTTCTCAAAGACATAGCAACAGCATACAATGCCACCACGGTTTTCCCAGCTGATGTATGAGCAGAAACCTGTCAAATTTGACATTAACTTTATATTGCAACCATATCAATAAATCAATGAAGAGGGACAGAAGTATACCATGACGGAGTCGCCATTGTTGAGGCACTTAATGGCCTCAGACTGGAAAGGATCAAGTGCGAATGGAAATTCTTTAGCCGGCTTCGTGTCGGAAGAGTCAGGCTTCTTGGTGATCACATAACCCTCAGGATACGACACGTCGTGAACACAAGCCGCCTGTTCTATGGAAAAAGCCGAGCCGTTCTCTCTCTGTTGCTTATTGGGACGTAGTTCCTCTGTTGGCATCGACTTTCGCTTAACTGATTCCATTTTTTAAAACCCTAATAAAGCTGTAGCTGCACTTGATTAACACGACAGGGAAAGTGAGAGTTGTTAGATTAGATTAAAATAAACTCAGAGTACTTGGAATTTCAATTACTGGACGTATCAACCACCGCTTGTGGTGGTCGGAGCGGCGGCAGCTGCTGGGTGACGATAGAAGAAGGCTTTTTTATAGTCTTTGGAAACGCTGCGTTGTATTCACCATTTATTGATTTGAGTTAACGGAGTTAACGGGTACGGGTATGGGTATGAAGTTGAGAACTTGAGTTTGACAGGATTATCACCAGCTCCTCCTGGACCATGTTTATACCAATGATGTGAATTTTGTACCGTACCGATATTACTGACAATGCCGGATAATCATTTACATCCAATTCTATTTACAATTACATATATAGTTTACAACATACTTAAGGAAATTATTTAAACACTTTTTTCCTTTTTTTAATCATTAATTATAATGATAAACAACGCATTTAGGTTGTCTTTTCATATTTGATATATTGTAAAAGAAAAATTATACACGCTCAAATATTGTGTTAGAAATGGAATTGGAAATTGTTGATAATTGTTGGAATTGAAAATGAAAAGTGTTTAGAAATGGAAATGAAATTATGAATGTTTTGTCATTGTTCGAATTAAAAATTGTTGAAATAAAAATGAAATTATGAATGTTTTGTCATTGATGTAATTGGAAATTGTTAGAATTGGTAATAGACTGATGATTGTTTTGTGATTATTGAAAATTGTTGAAATTGGTAATGAAATCATGATTGTTTTGTGATTGTTGGAAATTGTCGGAATTGGTAATAGAATTATAATTATTTTGTAATTGTTAGAATTGGTAATAAAATTATGATTATTTTGTGATTGTTAGGATTGAAAATTGTTAGTTTTTGTTGGAATAGAAATAAAATTATGATTGTTTTGTGATTGTTGGAATTGAAAATTGTTAGAATTGATAATGAAATCATGATTGTTTTGTGATTGATGGAATTGGTAATGAAATTATGAATGTTTTGTGATTGTTGGGATTGGAAATTGTTGGTTATTGTTGCAATGGAAATGAAATTATGAATGTTTTGTAATTGTTGAAATTGAAAATTGTTAGGAATGGAAATACAATAATGAATGTTTTGTGATTGTTGTAATTAGAAATTGTTAGAAATGGAAAAACAATAATGAATGTTTTGTGATTGTTGAAATTGGAAATTGTTAGAAATTGTTAGGAATGGAAATACAATAATGAATGTTTTGTGATTGTTAGAATTAGAAATTGTTGGAAATGGAAATGACAATATGATTGTTTTGTAATTGTTGAAATTGCAAATTGTTGGGGTACTTATGGTTGTTCAATTATGTGTGATAGTTTGACAAATAGAAGACAAGAGTCTATTATAAATTTTTTGGTTTATTCTTCAAATGGCTCTATGTTTTTTAAATCTATTGATGCATCTGGCTTTATTAGAAATGCTGAAACTTTGTTTGGGATATTTGATAAAGTTGTGAATGAAGTAGGGCCGGAAAATATTGTTCAGTTTATTACTGACAATGATTCCACTTATAAAGCAACAGGGAAAAGGTTGCAGAATACCTATAATTCATTTTTTTGACTCCTTGTGTTGCACATTGCATTGACTTAATGCTGAAGAATATAGGAGATCATAGGTATTTTCTTGTTATGATCAGACTATGTAGAAGGCTAAAAAGGTAACAAAATTCATTTATAATCGTGCATGAGTTTTGAATTTGATGAGAAGGAAATTTTACTAATGGTAGGAATTTGTGTCACCCTACTGTGATAAAATTTGTAACAAATTTCTTATCACTTCAATCTTTTGTTTTGATGAAAAAGGAGTTAAAGCAAATGTTTACAAGTGATAAGTGGGTTGTATCTCAACATGTTAGGTCTAATGTTAGAGTGGAGGTTTGTAGTATTATAATGGAAGATGGAGAATTTTGGTCGCAATGTTAATTTGTTATCCAAGTTTGTAAGTCTTTGATGAGGGTGCTTCGATTGGCTGATAGTAAAGAAAAGACAACAATGAGTTATATTTTTTATGTTATAGAAAGAGCGACGGAAGCAATCAAGGCCAATCTGAAAAATAGGCCTTCTTTATACATACCATATCTCTCAATCATTAATGAGAGAAGGGAAAGACAACTTTCTTCTCTACTGTTTGCAGCTGGGGCATTTTTGAATCCTAGTGTGTATTTTAGATTAGATCTTATAAAGCAAGCTAAAGTTAATAGAGGAATGCTTTTTACAATTACAACAATTGTTCCTCAAGACGGGATGCAAAATCTTTTAAGCTTACAAATGGAACTTTACAAGTTGTCTTATGGGAATTTTGGAATGTCGATTGCTATTCGACAAAGAGGAAAACTTTCTCCAGGTATTAGTTATTTCCTATTTCTTATTTATTGAAAAATAATTATCACTTTATTTTGTTTATAACACTACTTTTGTTATCTTATAACTTATAGTTTCTTGGTGGGATCAATTCGGAAATAGTGTTCCGTAATTGAAAAGGTTTGCGATTCAGATTTTAAGTCAATGTGTGAGTGTAACTAGGTGTGAACGAAACTGGAGCATATTTGAATTTATCCACTTAAAGAAAAGTAATAGATTGGAGCATAAGAGGTTGAATGATTTGGTTTTTGTTCATTACAATTTAAAACTTCAGAAAAAGGTATGTTATTTTCATTATTATCATTATTAATTTTGATATAATTTCTTATAATTTTTTAATAATTAAATTTAATTATTTACTAGGAGTCTTAATAGCATAAGTAGTTCAACTGATCCAATTGCTATTGATAATATTGATGCTTTGGCGTATTGGGTTTCCGAAGAACCCAATTTAGTTGATGTGAATGATTTGGATTTTAAAGATAATCTTTGATGGGAAAGCATTAACATGTTATTTGGTGCAATAAATTTGAATGATAATGATGATTAAACTCATCTTAATAATAAGGATTTTGTACCAAATGATCACTGGGATCAGTGCAGTTCTAGCGGGTTTCGCAGTTCTAGCGAGTTTCCTTCCATTGACGATTGAATCTCAAATTTTTGTTTTTCCTCTTCTTTTAATTTTACTTCTATTTGATGTTTATGTAAATTATATATATATATAATATAACTGTAATGTTTTTGTTTCAGGTTTAACTTCTACTTTATTGTTTCTTCGTCATCAACTCTTTTGTAAATTGTTTAAGGATATTTATTGCTCTTTTTATTGGATGTTTTGAATATTTTAATGTAATATTATTTATTAAAATGATGAAATTGTATTATTGTAATATTTTAAATACTTTATATTATTCTTAATTTTATAATTGTATGATGATGATTGTCTTTGTTTATATTAATTTTGGTTATTATTTATATGTGAAATATTTAAAAATTATTCTTATTTCATATTAATTGTCATTATTATTTATTATTAAGATTTTTGAAAGCATGATTGATGTAAACAGTAAACTGGTAAAGTATACAGTACAACTGTACAATATACTAATGGACTATTTTGCAAATTTTAAAAATTTTGGGGACCATTTCATAAATTTAAAAAATTACCCGAAATAGTACCCGATACTGACTGGTATCGGTATAGTTCTGTTCCAAAACTCAATCCGGTACTGAACCCGGTACGGTATTCATGACTTTGGCCCAGAGCAAGGCTAGACAATTGACGAGCATATTGGATAAATGGCTACAACAGGCCAAGCACCGCCTCAAACCATTAAGACAATAAAATGTTAAAATGATTTATAAATATGTGACAAGCCTCCCTTTACAATTAAGGTGAAATTAAACCCAAATTTATTGGTTTGAAAATTCAATATTGTACCTCAAAATTAATTTTCATTCAATCGATTTATTGAGAGCATTATGCAATATGATTAAGGTTGGATAATTAAGGTATTGCTCATGTAAACTCTAATTAATTTATTAATTAAAAATTATAATTATAATATAAAAATTAGTTTATTAAAATTCATGATCCTGACCTCGCATAAGTCTAGTTTTTATAAAAACTAAAGATGTTAAAATTGATAGCTTCTAATTTGCTTGCCTTTTTTTCTTCAGCTATATCTTCTCATTAAATAACGTGTTTTATGCATGCACTGAATGACAAAAGACATGTATGAAATTTGCCACAAATGGCCAGCAAAAGCAATAAAACAAGGTGCCAAAATTCTTTTGTTGTTGGCAAAAGATGAACTTCAAAATTACTCAGATGCCTTTGGATTTTTCGAAGATAAAACTTCATCAGAATGAGGTAATATTAACACAACAGAGAGAGTAACATTTAAATTAATTGATCCAACATGCATGTTATCGTTGTTAGTAGAATGAAAAATGTGTCTTAGCATGACTATAGATAGAACTTGATCAGTAAAGCATCTATAATTTTCCTTCACCATATAATTAAACACTCAAAAATGGGATTTAGTTCTATCTTAACTGTCCTATGTTCCAGTGACATATTTTACTTAAAATTTATGAGTTGCTGATATGCGAAGAAAATCTGTCATATGGTTTGGTAAAATTTTCTTAGGAAAAGATCAAGTATCCCTAGCTTTATTCCTTGTGTGATGGCGTACAGACAAAATCTATTATTTTGGGAGAAAATGAACCAAACAAATTCATATAATACCTTATTTCCTCCACAAAACTGTGGAAGTATTTGCTGCACATCCTGAGGGGGCAAGGAAACATTTTCCGATCAGGGTTCAAGTCAACCATGAAGATGGAGCGTAACATCCACTGATCCTAAGGCAGCTGTCCGTAATACGCTTCTTCTTCAGTTAACTGAGTTGGAAGACCATCCCGGAAATTCAATTTTGCTTTGAATTGAGCACCAACTTGGCATATCATAGGTTAAAAATGAATGTTATATTCAACGCATACGTGCCTGGTGGAAAGTAGACAATTACAATACCAAAAGCAAATTAGTTTGTGGGAACATTTTCCAGTTTGTGGAAATTTACTTGATAGTGAAAGCTACTGTTGGTTATTGAAGACCCCTGATACCCACCAAAAAAGAAAGTAATAATAAAATAAATAAAAGAAGGTATTGTTGTGATCCCATGTTCATCCCACAAAAAGAATATTAGTTGGTATCACACTCAGCACAAAGATGTGATGAATGTTACATAGGGACAGCTCCAACTCAAATTATTAGTAATTTGTTAAACCTCGATGTCATAAAATTTTGAAACTGCAGAGGTTTACATTTTGACATTTAGGTGAGAAATGAGAACTTTGTATCCAAATAAAAGTAAAAAAATGGTAGGAGAATATTTGTAGACGTCCTCCAAACTCCTGCAATCCCAACCATTCAGGCTACTTTGGCAGTTTTGGAGGTATGATCCTTACGAAGCCAGAAGTTAATAAGAAAAGAGTCCATGATGATCTGCACGTTCTATTTCTGTTAGTTTCTCAAGAATTTTTACAAGCAATGCACAAACTCAAATATGCAAACCTGATTTAAATGGGCTGCAACACAAGGAAGAACCAGCATTCCTGATTCACCAAAAGCACCACCTAGTTGTTCCACCACTGCCACCAGTACAGGAAGAGTTTTCTAGACAAACATATAAGGTAACAAAACCTCAGCAATCGTTTAAGAACAGAGAAAGGGAAACTATTCTGCAACCAATTTCCCTTTACTTTTGCTATTATACAATCAAGAGCCTCCAGAAGAAGAAAATCAATGTATTTGGAAAAGATTCACACGTTATAATAGAACTGCAAATCCTTTTGGAAGCTGAAGAGAAAGAAGTCTATGACCTGGCTTGCTACAAGCACAAAAGCAGTGGCATTTTCTTTCTTTGCAAAAACTGATTTCCCGCCACCAGAGAAAGCTGAGAGGACTTGTACGGCAACCACATTAAAAACTAGTAGAAGAATATGCATCAACCTGCAACATGTGGAAAGAACGTTACTACCAGCAGAACGTGACGCTGAAGCCAAATGTTTATTGGCAACCACAAAATATAACCAACAACACGCGTATCTCATGCTTTTTCTTATTTCACAATTTCTTTTATAAAGCTTGTTCAACCGTGCAACTGACAGTCAAAGCTCTTATTAGCTCCACTTCAAAAAAAAAAAAAAAAAGGCCAAGATGCAGAAGGATTAATCTTTTACAATTCTGTACGGAAAATTTTGAGAAGTTTTGAGGGTGAAAGAAGAAAAGTTGATACATATGTGATAGATTTAAGTAAGCACCTAAGAATAAAATGTGAACTGATTGGATCCTGTTGTCAGCACTAGAAGACTAATAGATTTAGTAGTCACTAGTAAAAAAGGAAAGAGTTAAAATTTTGAAAAAGAATTTAGAAAAACATACACGCCAAGCCCAATCGCTGTAAGGAAAACTGAAGGCTCTACCATCAGCAGCAATGACCTTGACCTGCTCACTTGAATCCATGGCACCTGGAAAAGCATCACCATAGAATTCAATATGAAAGAAAATGTATCCTTGGAAGTATGCCAACATGAACTAACACAACTGTTATTTAATAGTACATACACAACTGTTATTTAATAGCACATTAATTACTGTCTCTTTTCATTCTCAGACAGTCCAAATATTTGGATATCTAAACCCAAATATGGTTCAGCCTTATACTATTTGGTAAATATAACAGCACACTATCACATGTAACTATTGACTCCCTGGATCTCAATATTTTGACACTTTGAATAGCTAAAAAGTGCAAAGGAATATATAGAACTTACTAAACTGAGGCAAATTGCACTAATCCTGGATAAAAGCTTGCGATTTTGATCAACTAAATCTGCCAAACCTGACATGCAATTCAACAATGTTAGAATTTCTAAATACTCTGCAAGCACCAGAAAATAGCTTAGGGTGCCATCCACAAGGAGGAGCTTCGGCACTATATCTTCAAACAGTCCACACAATGCTACACAAATTAAAATTTGAAGCAATATTTAGTATTGCCTTTGCAACAGCTAATTTCCTCTGTAAGCCACCAGTCACTCATAAAAGATCAAAGATAACAACGTTTCCTCATTCTCCTACAAGACTTGCTCTCAAGAGATCATGACTGAAGTCTAGCCCTTTCTTTTAATTTAAATTGCTTGCTTCAACAAAAAAGCTCTGTGAAGTGGTGCTAGCATAAGTCTTAAGTGTCTCGCTACCTTTAACATGTGTGTCTGGACCCATACAATACAATTATTCTACCCTATGCAGGAAAATGGCCAAGAAACTTAATCAGAATGACAACTATGGAAAACTAACCTTTGAAGGATTCTCGAAAAACCTGTAAGTCAGGAAGCATTAATCAGTGGAAAGGGTGCATCACAATTACATAGCACAAACACAATTGACATTTATTACTGATACATATATTTCCTGTTATTGATAAGGGGTAAGGACTGAAGCAAGGGGATCATATTGAGAAATGTTCATACACATGTCCAAGCAATGTGTGGGTATGTTCATGCAGTGCATATAATTCTTGCAGTCCCTCCATAAAAAAGAAGGAAAAAAACATCATTCACCAACTGTAATCAAAGTAATGACAGCCTTATTGAAATAGAAAAGCTGTGATACGAATGGAGAAAATGAGAAAGTACCTTCCCCAGTATAAGAGGAATTAGAAGTGTAAGAAAAAGGTTTCTAACTAGTTGCTTTGTTGGAACTGATACACCAACTCCAGCAGCTACAAATTTTGAGATAGAAAAAGGAACCTGAGAAGTTTTTTAACATCAAATCTTAAGGTAGCAAGCGAAACTGAGATGTTACTCGTTTTAAGGAACTTCATGTCTGCTAAAGAGATAGGTTCTTACAATCAGAATTCCTAAAAGATTTGATATCACTGTCATTGCAAGAGCAAGGGCAGAATTTCCCCCAGCAAGCTGCATTTAGAAAATGAAACTTACCGTTGAGAATGAAATCTAATTCAGACGGAACTAGCCAACAAAAATTTTTTGGCAGTAATCGAACCTGAGTTAGTGCCACTCCACTTGATAATGTAGTTGGCATGCAGCAAAATAAGGCCAGTCCTGTGACAAATATTAATAATGAACAGGTTGCAACTACACCAAAATATAGCTTACGAAATCTCAGAAACCCTTCTCTCGGTTCAAAAGATACAAAGATACATGTGATTTAAGTTCCAACTGTTATAGATTAAAATTTTGATTGTGCAATGTTATAGGTTAAAGAGAATCAAATCATTCAGATATAATTATATTAGCTAGGATAATATTATAGTTGATCATAGGAGAGAATTCGTAAGTTTTGTTGCTCCTAAACCACTATAAATATGTACCATTACCTTGTATATGTATCAGATACAAAAACTATTTTCCTTCGTAACATGCAACAAGAATCAAAATGCTGCATCAACGTCCACATTTAGCAGGAGTTTATCCAAAACCCATGCAGGGAGCCCTAATGATGCCTGCACTTTTATGCCTCTATAATAATGTTGGATGAATAAAGTTTCTCCATCTCATTCATGCTTGCATAATCAACAATGCAACACCTATGTAAGTTATTCGTGTAGTCAGCAAGAACAAAGTTGATTTGATGACATAAGACAAACAAAAAGATCTGACTAAACCAATTAGGAAAATATACACACCTCACAATCCAGACGCATGCACAAACACAGACAAAAAGGCAAATAATCCAATTCCCAGACCTGTAACAAACTGTTGGGGTTGAAGTTGAATTTGCAAAATAATCCTCGAGAAGTATGGCGTAAAGAATAAGATAGACAACTGCATCAAAAGAGCATCAATAAAACAAATTACTGTTACTCTAGAATGGGTGCAACACATAAGTTGAGATGATTCATTCAGGAAACAAAAAGATGCAGGCCATAGGTAAGACACAAGCCTCTCCACTTCTCTTTCCCTCTCCAGTTAGGTAGCGTCTTGTAGAACTTTAATAGAGTTGATATCCATTTCATTAAAAGAAATACACTAACTTCCTTTGATCTTTCATGCAACAAATAATTTATTTGACAAAAAAAGAAAGATGGATGCGATCAGCTTCATCAAATTTCTAGTTTATACAAAGCATCAAAGTGAGCACATCAAAAGTTTCAGTACATAATGATTCAAGGGCTAATCATATGGTCATTATGCGATCTTCACCTTTATACATAACTTCATTTCATTCTCATGTTTCTAAGCATAAAATTATTATCCATATTTTAAAGCAACAGCTATAACTAATCAACACAAAACCTAAAAGGGCAGATTAATAACAATTGGATGCAAGAAAAACATCAAAACTCCTCCATCCGAAACATACTTATTTAGCCATTTTGGACTGATAAATCCCGGTTAATACCAACGATAAATAGGCACATCAAAAGTTTCGGCACATAGGAAGGCAAGACATAATTTCATCTTCATGCTTCTAAAAATGGTTTTTGAGACATTTTGCATGAACTAGTACTGTTTATTAGTATATAGTCTAAAAAGCAAAGAGAGTATAGTAGTCGGCTGACAGAGAACATCAAAATTCCTTGTTCCTTCCAAAAGGAGGCTTCCTCTAATCAAACATCTTCTCCTGACTTTTCACCAATGAGATGCCAAGAAATCATATCTATTCATCGAGTGTTTATCACAATGTACAAATTTTAAATAATAAGTTCA
Organism: Erythroxylum shatona; assembly: GCA_027568895.1. Taxonomy (NCBI): domain Eukaryota; kingdom Viridiplantae; phylum Streptophyta; class Magnoliopsida; order Malpighiales; family Erythroxylaceae; genus Erythroxylum; species Erythroxylum shatona. Next base: position 37,646,297 of record JAOSBK010000005.1, on the reverse strand, counting down.
GCAGATGTATGGTAGAAGTAGAATGGGTGAGAATGTATACAAGCATTTGCACTAGTATTTGGACAGTAAAAAGCATGTTACAAAGTATACCACATGCTACTCCACGAAAGGGACATAACTGCAGACAACAGTCAATTCCCTCGTGATGTTAATACTGGAAAAGAACAAATGATTAGCAAAATTCTTCATCGTTTTCAAGGATTTCTGGAAAATTTTATCCATCTACCCAAAATAATTCCAACACTAGTAAGCGATTCCTGAAACATAAGGTAAAAGTTCAACACACCATGGATGAGATGCAATTCAATGTGTGTGAAAAGATGCTTAGTCTATTAATGTAGCACCAGTAAGATGAGATCTGGGTACATACCTTCCCCTCTATTCCGTGTAACTATGTAAAGAAAAAGTGAAAAAGCAAAACTTGGAAGTCCTATTACTCGTAGAGACTGAACCTACAGAAAGGTAACAAGCTGAAAGAGATTGAAGGTCATACAAGCCCTGATACTCCAACAGGCCATGCTTTCACAGCGGCACCGATATCCCCATTTTTCAATGTCAAACCTGTTTTATTATCATCCAACAATTCGGAAATTGTACATAAGGTTTAAAAAGAAAAAAAGAGTCAGGGAGAGAAGAAAATTAAAGGGCGACATACTGATACGCCCTAAAAAAACTAGGAACTGTAAGAGAAGCATTAACTGCCCAACCTGAAATAACAAATATGGCGAAAGTGCTAAACTTTGAGAGGTGGTATCTATGAGCAAGACAGCCAAGACTAGGATTTGCAAGTCCCAACGATACTCCGCCAATAAGAGCTGCAAAGCCCATCACACTCAAAAGAGTAAGCCAACCAATCTTAGTAACATTTAAAAGTTGCAAAACATGAAAATAAAAATCGAAACAAGTGAATGAATAATTAAGAAAAACATCACATACCCAATGGAAGAAAATTATTCGCCGCGAAATCCAACAATGGTTTGGCACAAGCTAACCACTTAGTCACGGCCGCCCCCGCGGATTCATTTCCGTTTCCATCGACCTGACAACCCAATATATAAAAGGGTATAAACCAAATAAAGAATAATAGAAATCGAAACAAGAAGTATTGAGAGTGGTGAAGGAGCGAACATGATGAGAGCGTTCACTAGCTCTGATTCTGATGGGAGAAAAAAGGGAACAGCGACGTCCACCATAGAAAGAGGTTGAGGACGGAAAATGAAAGTGGCAGTGACGGAATCGGGTGGGCGGGAGCGAGAGCATAAGGGCTTGGGTGGTTCCCGCCATGAAAGATACGCGCAAAACGACCAGTTTGACTCTCTCTGGAAATGGAGATCAGAACACAGAGCAGCTGCCGCTAGTTGTGTGACTGACTCGTCTTACGTTTAAAATATCAATCTATTTTATTAGCTCTGTTTGTTTCTGTAACGTCGCCGTCGTCGTCAACTGGAAGTCCCAGATTCTAACGTACGGTCTTAATTCTCTTGGGCTTACTTGAAACAAAACAAACTGTATAGCATAAATAAAACTACTGATCTGCAAAGAACTAATAAATAAAATTTATACAATCCATTAAGGGTTCTTAAATTGTTTGAGAAACATAGCAATAGCATTGTGGGAAATAATAATAATAATAATTGCTTTGCACCAACAATTTTAAAGCATAGAAGATAATTGACATTAGTAGTTCTGAATCATGTGATTCAAGTCGGTTTACAGGCATGTTCATGTGGATATTGGAGACATGCATACACCAGTACAAAAAGACTACATTTACATCAGAGTTGGTTTGTTTCAGTTTGAATGGTGCTTGAGGTGTTGGTGGAGCTACCATCCGATTTCCTAGTGGAAAGTTTCTGCTGCAGCTCCGACCGGAGAGCCTGATTCTCCTGGTTTAGACGTTGTGCTTTCTCCCGAAGCAACTCATTTTGCTGGATTATATAGCAGTTCTGCATGTATAGCTGTGAATTTACCTTATCCATCATTACCTGAAACCACAGAAAGAAACAGAGACCTCATAACCTTAACCTTCTCAATTCTGTCATATGCATTTGCCTGTTTAATTGTTATATTTCTTATGCAAGACAAATTATAAACACCAAAACTTACCTGCTTTTTATATTGAGAACAAATATGTATATGTATGCATATATATACACTATGAGAATGAGACAGTAGTAGTTAGTTTAGCTAAGTGGTATAAGACAAGAAGGATTGACAGGTGATGAGGAGAAGGAGGAGGAGGATGGTTCACTCAAAAGGGAAAGCCATCATGTCTGCCTTTTTCCTGTAGAAGGAGTGGATTATTCGTAAGGCTTTAACCGCATCATTAGCATTGTTTAACAGAAAGAGTGCGCTTTTTTTGATGGAGTTGTTAAAGCACTGCACTGCGCACGTAGAAGGGATGAGGAGGGTAGGGGCGATCACGGTGCACGTAAACAGGTAACCAAACCTTTTCATGAGCAGACGCAATCGCAAGCAACCGATTAAAGACAGTAGACACACACGTTGTTATGCTCAAACTATAATTAAACATAGCTATTTTGAACAAAAATAAAATGCCCCTACTCGTTGTTTAATGTTTTGGCAAATCTTTATGGTGTGATTGTCTAGTTGGTATGAAAAAAAAAGGAGAACGAGTATAGATTTATAGAATGAAAGATTGAGAGAGTCATTATTTTGATTATTTATTTTTAGGTAATAATTCGTTTCTCTCCTAATCTAAAGGAATGGGTATTATTATTATCTAAGAGTGTGCTTGTTATAATTAATTAAAATATAACTAATTAAAATATAATATTAATTAATTAAAATATTATAATTAATTAATTAATTACAATATAATCAATTAAAATATAATTCATTAATAATTAATTAAAATATTGTAATTAATTAATTACAATAATAAATTACAATATAATTAATTAGAACATTATTATTATTTATTTATTAAAATATAATTAATTAATTAATTAGTTACAATATCATCATCATCATCATTATCATCATCACCACCCAGTTCGAAATCCCGCAATGAAGCAGAATCTGGGGAGGTCCGATAGTACGCAGCCTTACCTCTACAAAATAGAGAAGCTATTTTTGGTGAACCTACATACAAATGAGACAATATACGGATGATGCAGGTAACAAAAATAATTCATAAAACAGAAAATAAATGAAAAGACAAGTAATGGAGAAATAAAAACACTAAACAGAAATAATAATAAAAATATAATTATTATTAGTTACAATATAAGTAATTAAAATATAATTATTTATTAATTAAAGTTAAAATATAATTATTCATTAATTAAATTAATTAGCTACAATATAATTAATTAACATTAATTACAATATTTTAATTAATTAACATATTGTAATTAATTAATTACAATATAATTAATTAATTAAAATATATTAAAATTTTATTTCTCAATATTTTTCACAAACCAATCACTGTCAATGGTAATGGTAATCATTCATTTCTCTTAACCAACAATCATAATTTTAATGATAATATTCAGTCACATTCCTCACTATATTCATTCCTATTCCTATTATCATTCTCCCATACGAACCAACTGCTTATTCTTCCCTTGGTAAAGTTGAAAGAATGAGAAAACTGAACACCATTAATGTTCAATTTAATTATGAATAAACGGCCTTAAAATGACTATAAAAGGGCAGGTTTTCAATGGTATTGATTATAAAATAGGTAAAAAAAAAAGGCAAAAATACATTTAACTTCTCTTATATTATCCCTTGTTACATTATGTCTTACTCTATTTTAAAAAAAGGCATATTGTCCCCTTTGACCACAGTCAAAAGAGTTTAGAGTTTAAAAAGACTCATATTTTTTGCTTTATTTCATTAAGTCATCTATTTTTAAAAAAATTATTTTAAGTATGAATTATATTTTAACCGTTAATAAATAAAAAAGAAAAATTATTAAAAATAACATTGTTTTCATAATTGTACTTCATAATCATTAATTTATGAAAAAAAAGAAAATTTATTCACGGAACAAAATTAAAAAAAGAAAGAAAGTTTATTGAAGGTGTCATTTTTTTCATAATTGTATGTTCTAACCTTTAATTGATAAAAAAATACAAAATTTTGTTTATGAGTTACCTTCTTATTGTTACTTCAAAAAAAGAAAAATATTTAAAATAATTGAAAATGTCATTTTCTTCAAAATTATACAACCTGAGATACTTTTATCCTTAAAAAAAGATTTGGAAGTAAGAACTATTTTTCTTTCTAAAGAAAATATGCAAAAATCTATTTTAATTTTTAAAGTAAAAAACACCTTAAAGCACAATAAAACAAATATTGCCAGATTGAAAAAAAAAACATAATAACAATCTTAATAATATCATTAGCTCAGCCATTCTTCAAGCAAAAAAAGGCAAACAATAACTTGTTTTTGCTTTGATCTAAATAGAAATATCAAAGTTAATCTTCAATAGTTACACAAGGATTATTAATATTTCATGGGATCAGCTTCAAAAGTTACCAAAGTGTTATCTATATTTCAATTTGTCTAGGATTAACATATGAATAATAACTTAAATATCTAAGCAAAAGACAATTCATAAGATCGAAACTTCAGTCAAAAGCTAGGCACTTTTAAATCAAACAGTTAGTGGTGTTTTGGTCCACCATACCTATAAAAATGCACTCCAATAGAAAAATGTTGATTGGTCAACAAGTATTCACAACGTAGATTAATGCATCTCAATCTACAAAAATTAAATGTACAAATGTGAAATAATTATGGAAATAATTAAATACAAATAATTAAAAAAACATACTATAAGTGCAGGTTCTGATTGTTCACTTGTTCTAGGTGCAGTTTCTAATTGTTCGCTTGTTTCACTAGTAACAACACTTCTTTGAGAATTATCAAATTCCTAAAAAACACACACATGCTAAAAGAGAATATATATTGAATCATACAATAACAAAGGTTAAGTAAATGAAGTTGACCTTGTCAAAAGGAACAGATGAATGCATGTTTGAAAACCCAATGTCATTCCCAACGCCTATTCCATACAAAAGCCCATTTTTCTTTGCCCAACCATTGCTTGGCTCTCCACTTTGTAAATGGAATGAACAATACAAATGCATACCTTTTCTCTATCTGAAATGAAGACAACTCTTTTTTCCATTGGAGAGCCAATTTGTTGAGTTAATAGGTCTAAAAACTAGGACCAACTATCTTTGCATTCTAATTCCACACAAGCTATAGTTAAAGGGTACATTTGATAGTTTGAATCTCTTGTAATTGCATGTAATAAATAACCCCAAAAACTCCTCTCAGATGGCACTAATCTAAACCTATCATAGGTCTACAACCCCCCAGAAATCCATGTTTTTATGCATAAAACATAACAAATAGTCTTTTAAAAATTGAATTTCTATTCATTAAAAGGACTTTAGATTGTACAACAGCAAATGATCCAAGATTCCTCTCTATTATTGTAGCATAATAATCTCTCAACCTAATATATTGATCTTTGTGCTCACCTTAGATCAATTTAAATACTTGTATTTTTACTCGATGAGATTTCCATGGAAAAGCATGAATCTTGAATTTTCATTTCACAGCCTTTCAAAATCCAGTCACATTCCACATTAGATCATCAGCTAACTCTATGATGAACTAGGTCGCCAGCCATTTGGAATTTGTAGTTTTGTTTCTATAAGACCATTTACACCTGTAAAGATTACCTTTTATAGTTTTAACTTACATGGCTGTAGTTTTCTGATAGTAGCTTACATATATCCTCCATCCACACATCTTTTTACAGATTGCGTTAATCTTATCTTTTTCATTCTTTCGAATTTCAACTCAAAACCCTTCCTAATTGAGTACATTTTAAGTGCCTGTAAGTAGTTGCATTTGAGAAAATTAACCCTATAAAAATCTTAGGATTATCAATGTCCTTCTCATTAAACTCATGAAAAGAAATAGCATTTTCCTCATCTGAAGACTCAGTTGTTTCTTTTAACCTTTCATTATCACTTATGTGATCAAACTCCATGAAGTGACCATCTCTCTTTTTAATTGTAAAATTAGCATAATCATCAACTATGAGACTTGCATATTCAGCAAAATCTCCTATCTCAATGTTAGGTGGTTCTCCTTTACTTTTGTTATAATTTATGGGATCACAAGTGTTACTTAAACTATCCCCATCTAGAAAATATTCAAGATTAGATCCGTCATTAGTGGACTCATCAAATTGTACAATATAGGTGTTGTCTGGTTCATTAGATAGAGAATCAATCAAACCTTTAATTTCTGCCTTCTCACTTTCTAAACCGTTAGTTCCAGTTATGTTTTCCCCATCATGCACATGTTCTAAACTCTGGTACAAATTCACTTGATCATCTATGGTTGCTAGATATATTTTCTTTTGGAGTCTCATTTTAATATTGCACCGATTAGGTTATTTGTCTAACTTATCAATCAAGTCTTCGATATAAATCTTAATATGAGGTTCATCCCTATAAATACCAAACATCTCAAGCATAATGTCATCATTATCTAAATTCCTAAGTTCTGTCATCTTTATCTAGGTTCCTAAATCCTGAATCTGGCATCCTAAAATGCGTTGGCATATTAATAGGGAGATTCATTTCCTTTAGAACATGTTGTAGCTCAATGATTGACATATAATCAGGATCAATTCTAGGTAAATATGAAACGTCACCTTCCATATAATGCCAATTTGGATTTTTCTTAAACATAACACCATAATGCAATACTAAAGTGAACATTCTTTAACCAATCTTCTGCTGACTGATAAACTAATAAAGACGAGAAAAAGTTAGTAAAATAACGTAGAATACAAAAATAGAATTTCAAAATACACAAATAAACGTGGCAAAAAATTAAGTAATTATGCTCATGTTACTAATTAAGACACCCATCTTTAATTTTATATGTTTATGGAAGCATAATGTAAAATGTGAAATATGTTATTATGTTGTTTTATGAATTGAGTGAGAGTTTGAGGAGTTAATCGTCAACCTGATAAAATTTTCTTATTAAGGTAAAATATAGGTGAAGTATATCAAAAAAGGCGCTAACTTGAGGGCAATCAAGAAGCACAACCGCTTGCACAAGACACTTCTCACCAAGAAAAAAAAAGAATAAAACCAAACCAAAAATAAGAGAGAGCGATAGCTAACTGTCAAGGTAGCTATCGAGAGAAGTGGAGAGGAAAACATCATCTGGGGCAGCCCAAGACATTGAGCTTTTCTGGATCACTTTCACTTGTTAATTCGCCAACTCTTATTCTTATTAATTCACCAACCAATAGCATTGGCTTCTTCACAAACCCAAATCCCTCCAAAGAGAAAAAGATTAAAAGAAGAAGAAGAAAACCCTCGTCTTCTTCTTTGTAATTAAATCACAAAAACCCTAATCAGCAAGAATCGAGCTTTCTCCAATTAAGGGAACCATTTTCTTTCTTGAGATTATAGAGAGAGATAAGAGTAGGTTTACTCCTTCCTGACAAAAGACTGTTAGTATTTATCATTTTTTGATTTCGTATTACCGTACAGTCCCGCTTATGGGCCGTTTGATCTTGATCACGATGGACGGACAGGTAACACCATAGTGATCCGTTGGTCAACTACTACTTACAGATTTTCAGATTGAAATATCAAAATGTTTTTTTATATTTTTTTATTTCATCTTTTATGAGATTGTTTATACAAATTATCCTTTATTCATAAATTAATAGTTAATGAATAGTATTTTTTAATAAAGTAATATTCCTCTTATTCAATAAAAGGATAAAGCAAATTGAAGAAATGCATATTTAATAATGATTTTAATTGAATATGAGGATAGAGCAAATTGAAGAAATGCATATTTAATAATGATTTTAAAATTGAAATTTGACTATGTGCCTGTTTGGTTGAGTTTTTGGAGGATGAATAAGTACTTTTTCTACAAAAAAAGTCTTTTTTAAGGAAAATAATTGTTTGACTGTAAAATAGAAAAATACTTTTTTAGTAGATATAACTTTTTTGGCAGTCAAAATATAGTTTTTTTAAGAAACTCAAATTTAGAGTTTTTCAAAAAAGTATTTTTTTAGATAAATTTTTCAGATCAATTAATGACCTTATTTTTTAATCCCTTTTATCCTTATATTTTACATATAATTTTCACAATATCCCAAACTTATATTCACGTTTATTTTGGGATCTATATAATATTTTTTAAATTTTAATATGTTTTAATATTTATTTTTGATATTAGTTTTACTTATGTTATAGTCCATATAAAAAATTTGGTTAGATATATTTTCATTTATGTTTCATATGATTTAAAATTATATAATAATTAATATATTGTGTTTTGCATATTGTTTAATATACTTTAAATAATATTTATAT
>JAOSBK010000005.1:37623813-37637785 GCA_027568895.1 Erythroxylum shatona | reverse complement strand
GTTTTGAACTGCATTGACTGTTCTAGCATACCACCCTCGTGGGTCGCGGACTCGGATATCACCGTCGATATCGGGTTCGGGTCTTGCGGGAGTGGAATGCTACATCCGTGTTTGGGGATAAGAGGTGGCCAGGACTGTGTATTTCCATTTTTATCAGTGCGATTTGTGTTTTGATTATAGAGTTGTTAGTTCCACTTTTTTCTGGTCCTTTGTATGGTTTGGATAACATAGAGTTCCTTTCTTCGTCGAGATTGGTTATTTGTTCTTGTGAGTCAGGGTATCCCTGGTTCTCGGCTGAAGTGGCCATTAACGTCTGGCACCCTGGGTTGGGATTCTCGTCGCCGCAGCTCATGGACGATGACGGTAACGACGGGCTACCTGCATAACAACCAATAAACTTACCTACAAGTTGAGTAGTGTTCTCTTACCACATCACCCGTCGTATCTGCAAACGTCCTCGAGCATCCTGACTTGATTCTCTGCCGTTGCAGATCAGAAACTGTCAGACGTTCCTTTTGGTTCTTACGTTGGATGTTGTTTATATATTTAGTTACGTATTTATTTATTTATTGTTGTTTATTATTAGTTTATTTATTATTAGTATTATTTTATTATTTTACTATATTTTATATTTTATATTTATTTATTATTTGTTTTTTTCTATATTTAGTGTTAAAAATTTTATCTTTTTTAATAATTTACTATGCTACTTTGTACTTTTTTTTTCTCTGTACTCTGCATCATTCATATCTTGTCTCATTTACATATTGGTCTATCGGAACAGCCTCTCTACTATGTAAGGGTAAGGCTGCGTACTATCGGACCTCCTCAGACTCCGCTTTATCGCGAAATTTCAGACTGGGTGATGATGATAATGATGATAATGATAGGTGAAGTATAAATAAAGCTATGCTATGTTCAATATAGATGAGTCTCCTAAGAAAGGACATAAAAACATATTAGTCAAGGGAAAATATAAGGTTTTCAATTTTTCAAGCTATGTTTTTCACATTCAAAAGTTCTGAGTAATCAAATCTAATTAAGAAAAAATAATTTGTTAACAATTAAAACCCCAACATCTCCTACGAAAAAGATAAAAATAGAAAAAGAAAAAAAATCAACCCAAGCACTCCCTAAATCACTTGGAAATGTAGAACTTCATGCAAACTCCATGAAAGATGAGCTTTGACCTCATACTGAGAGCTCCAATCATACAAGTCAATGCCATTGTAGAATATATACCCAAAAGCATAAGAACCATATAAGGACAAAAACAAACAGTAAAAGCAAAAAAGACAAAAGGAAAGAAGTAACAGTAAAAATAAAAGACATGAATTCTAGGAATAAACTTATAAAACACCAACTCACTACTCTTTTATATCAAAAAAGACTTTACAATTCATTGAAATAAGCTCCCAACAAAAGCAAAAGAACTAAAAAAAATGAAAAAAATGAAAAACAAATCGTGAAAAGTAAAGATACCTCATAATACTTAAACGAAGTTGACCAAAATAAGAGAATTAAGTGGACAGAAAAACAGAGCCTGAGACAAGGAGAATTTTGAAGAACAAGAAGAGAAAAGGGTAGGATCAAACTAGGAGAGTAAAAAACCTAGGATAGGTAGAGCAAGTCATAGCATTTTTTCCAGCCAGGAGGGTAAAGTGAAGATAACAAAAAGTAATAAATAAAAAAGTCTTTTTAAATTTAAAGGGGGCAATATGTCTATTTTAAAAATAAAGAGGGGCTTAATATATCAAGAAATAAAATATAAAGGGGTTAAATGCATTTTTGCTAAAATAAAATACAAAAGCATTTGGAATTTCAATTGAAACCAAAAAGTCTGTCAACATCATGTACAAATAATTGCACCATGCATGCAAATTTTAACAGGCACATCCTCGTTTAACACAACAGAATTTTTCATCTTTTGCTATTCAAGAAGTAAGCTTCCCGGAGAACAAATGAAATAAAGCAAATAAAGCATGCGCTATTCGTTCACTCTTTTTTTGGCATATATCAGATAACAGATTTAATTGAGCCACTTCAAATCTCCATTAAGATCATTTAGGTGACAACTTCATCCCATTATATATAGATAACAATGCCAATATCCATATGATACATGTTGAACTAGTTTCATTATTCCTCCTGACAAACAAATTCGCAAGCCGACCAATAGCTTCCCAGCAGAGACTGCCAGGTGATTGGTCTGATTCGGACATGCCAAGCCTTAACAAGCATCAACTGGTCACCCTTTCGGCTCTCCATTTCTGCTGCCGTTGGATAAACCACGAGAAAGATCTATCCATCAGACAATATCGTTCAGCTGGAAGCCTGAATGGAAGATGTTAAACTAAGATGAGTAGGAAAATGAACAGAGATACCTTCATTCAGACCCAGCACATGCATAACAAGCTCAGGCAAACTTTCCCGTATTTCATTCTTCGCCATCATCAAAGCCAAGCAGAGGTCTCGGCTGGATGCACTGATTTGTCAAACCATTATGCTTCTTCATCCTTCATCACAAACGCAACAGCTCCAAGAGAATTGAGACTGGTGGAATGATTCAACACAGATAGTCATCAAAATTTTCACCCCAATCAACACCAGATCTCTCTATGCCTGCACTCCTGCCAGCGGAGATAGAACATACAGCTGTCTAAGCTCACCCATGTTGAAGCGGAAGTTCAAGAAGACAGGGTGCAGGCATGGTCCAAGCCCCTTACTGGGGCCGAGCTAAACCAAAACTCACGTCAGGTTGCTGTTGATGAGCCTGCAAAAAAACACAATAGTCATGTAAAATAAGATCAGTGGTGAATAACCAAAGATTCAACAAGAGATCCAGTAACAAATGTGTGACATATTACTCCATGCAATTTAATGCCTTCCTTATTCTCTCCAAATGAGGGGTGGTTAAATGTTCACAATTCAACTCTGGTGCCTTATGTGACGAAAGATCAAAAGACAGTAGATTAACAGCAAAGAATAAACCGCTTAACTATGGCAACACTCGGACAAATGATAAGTTCTCTCCGAGTATTCTTGAAAAGAACATTAACTTATTATGATAAAATGATGACACATACCTGTGAAAATGGTTGAATATGCTCATGAGGATGAATAAAAGGCATTCCTGGGCGCTGACAAGGATAATGTGAGGAATGCATATGTATGGCAGATGTGGACTGTGCACCAACATGGTTTGGGATAATTGGTGATATCATTGTTTCTGGATGACTATAACCAATTCCAGAAGGCGCTGATGGCGTACCCCAGGGCCCAACTAAATGTTGCGGGAGATGTCGAGGTTGGTGTTCCGTGGACCTCTGCGGCCTATGGCAAGGCCCAAGTTGAGGAAATTCTGTGTTGTAATTCAATGCAGGGGTATACATGGGTTGAATGCCATAAGGACCACTACTGAACCCAAATCCAGGGTCAAATCTTTGCATGTACCTGGACAAAATTATCCTGTCAGACAACATTTTCTTCGAGCACAAAAGTGAACAAGAGTTAATAGCAATGGTCCAGCAACTATACCATATTCAATAAAAACTGATGGAGAAGTAACAGTCCCTTTAACTTTTCATTCATTAGGTGTCAGTAAAAATATCATGGTAATGGAGAAAACATTTTGAAAAGCTTACATTTGGAATTCCTCTGTCTAGGGTCAGATTAGGTGCATAAGGAATATGCATTTCCTACATCTTCATGTGCAGAATCAAGTGCCTCTAATCTGTTTCATTTGTTCATTTTAAATATAATTCGGGATAAATATCATAACACCTAACAAGTCTTCAAGGGACCACAACAAGAACAAGTAGGTCACTGAGCTTAATTTAAGTACACACAATGACCCAGGCGCAGGCCTACAGTTGGCAATAAGGCATGGGTTCCTAGAGCTCTTGTAGCTCTAAAGCTTTTTAACAACACTGAACACATAAAAATGCTATTAAACAATTTATTTCTGTTTTTCCTCCACAGAACCTAATTTTTGTAGTAAGCCAACCTCCAACCTAACGGGATCCAGGACAGTCCACACAGACTATCACATTAGAAAATAAGGATGACAATTTTGGCCCGGCCTGGCCTCAAGTCATTGAGCTAAGCCCCGAGTTGACCGAACTCCCGGCCTAGGCTGACCGGTTAGGACAAAATGACATCGTTTAGGCTTAAAGCACGATTGGGCCAGGTTTGATTAACTTCAAAGTTTTCACTCCTCCAATTTTAGCTAACTTGGAAAGCTCAGTTGAGAACCAACCAAAGACTAAAGGAAAGGTACAACACCTTACTCGTTTGAATGGGACCAGCCTAATCAAGAAAGACAAAACAGTAACAAAAATGCAGATTAAGAAGGCAGAAAATTTTAAAAATATACCTGTCATAGCTTCGATCATAATCAGGGTCATTCTGATCAACTTCACGGTCCCGAAAGATGGCCACTCTGTTGTTTGACTTGCCCCTACCAACTGGCTCCTTCTCTATCCTAGTTCTAGTTGATCTATTGCTGCTTGTAGAACCCCTTCCTGAAGTTATATCTGAAATACTGGAAGTAGATTTCTCTTCCGTCTTTGACATACCCAAAGAAACATGCAGGGAAGTATCTTGCAACCTTTGTTCACCATCTGGTCTTCCGCTAGAACTACTGGAGTTAAATATCCGTGCACGCGCCCTATTGTAATCTTCTTTTCTTTCCTCTACACTCTTGTTATTATTTGAGTTCAAGGAATTTAAATTTGCAATGTTGACATGGTGGGATCGGATCTGTGGCCTCTGCTTAATTGCAACTTTAAGAGCACCACTATCTTCTGATGGAAAACTTACAGGGATATCTGCCAAGCGAATCAAAGGATGTTTAATTTCCGAAGTTTTGCAGACTATAATTCTAGAGCCTGTACCATCACCCAAATTGTTATCCAACAAAACCATAGACTGCAGTGAATAATGCTGTGCTACACGGTGAGCTGCCAACCGTAGATATGAAGTGGGCAACTGTTGAAATTCCAATTGCTGTTGCAATGGGTCACGGATGAACTTCTCAACATCTTGTTCCATCCGCAAAACTGAACATAAGACATCACAGATAACAACAATTCACTATTTTTTAGAAAAAAAAGAAGAATCAATGAACACATTATGAAGACAGAAAAGTTTATTCTGTTAAAGTTTGACAGTGAGGTTGCATATTGTGCTTGAAGAAAAACAATGAAAACAACCACTAAATGGCAATTTTTTGAAACCAATAAGAAAATCATGCTCATAACTTACAAGGTGAACTGGTTCCAAAATATGCTCATATCATGCTACTACACATGCTCAAATATGAATATGCATATGATTACATACTTCTGTATGCATAAATAGGCCGAAGTACTGGCTAAAATATAGATGAAACATGGAGCAGATTCCAAGAAGATAAAAATACAAACGCAAAATAAGTCTTCAAAGTATTTGATATGTACGGTAAAATCTTCCAAAACATCTTTTGACATTGTCGTCCCAAATGCAAATTCTTTGCCACCCGACCCCCAAAACCACCAACATACACAGATTAAGGAAGGAAATAAGAAAATTGGTACAACATATAGGTATAGAATTCATTACATTTTTGTGTTAGATATGCAAATCTATATGGTTATAGATGATCATTCATCTTGATATTGTGTAGTGCAGGTCTTAGCTCTAGAAAATATAGGAAACACCAAAAACCATCTGATTCCAAAAGTTCCAGAAGCTTTAATGTTTATGCTATACGTAGATCTCTATACAGGTACATATAATTGCTTGTCTTAACCTCAACATTTGAGATGAGCAAAAACACCTAAACATACCAACAAGAACCTGACCTCATAGGGGTTGACCATATATATTCTCATCTTCACTTATCTTCAGGTTATAACAAATATTTTACTACCCAAATAATGTCACAAATTACCTGATTGAATTACTACCTTCAATCAATCACCACCTCTCCCACAGATGGGACTTGATATTCAGAATATCAGAACCTAGTATCTAACCTTCTTATCAAAAAGTTAATATCTTTCACTCCATAAAATCAGTAACAGGAAATCTTTCTGGTTTCACCTGATGTACAATCAAATTCATATGTCAATATCCGGTCCTAAGTACTAAAGTGTCATTAAACTCCAATAACATTAGTTTTCACCAAAACTTTTCACTTTCTCCTTGCACGGTCATCCATAACGTTAAATTTCCTTCCCTAATTTTCCAATCTTTGAACAGAGCCTCAGGAGGTTTTCCTGCAAAACTTTGCATTAAACTTCTGAGTGATTGCATCCTAATTATCCTATATTGCCCAATTCAACCACATCACACAATGAATTATCAGGACGGACACTCTCAAGCTCAACCATTGATCGTTTCCACAAAAATCAAAATCCATAAGTCAATTAAGTATTATCAAAGGATTTCAGAACATAAATACTTGGAACTCACTGGAAAGGCGTTCGCGAGGGTTCTGCAAGGCCTCGCGAAGGAACTGATCGACCTGATTGAGAACATCCTCAGACACCTTGTTTCCGCTAGGTGAAGAATCCGACTCGAACCGCCCCGAAGCAGAAGCATTGGATACTTCATGAGGAGTAAGAGGAGATAGTTGTTGTTGATGTTGCTTCGAGTCTTTATTAAGCATCAAACGACTCATGGACTCGTCCAAATCGGCAACCTCCCATGACTCAGGGGCTCCGAGATCCTCCGCCACAGAGCCACCCATGGATTACAAAGTGTGAGGAAGAGAAAGAGCTGTCAGGGTAACACCAATGAGATTGTAATCATCAGATTATAGTTTGGGGAAACGGGATACGTGAAATAGGAGAAAAAAATTTAGGGTTAGGGTTTGGAAGAGAGGATCTAAAGCTTAAGAGGATTCGTTGAGTTTAGTGGAAGAAGAGAAAAAGGAAGGAGAGGGTAGGGGTTGTCCATATCCCGACTCGAAAGGATAAACCGCCCCGAAGCATTATAAGTTAAGTACGGTTGGCTGGAAAAGTAATGGCTATTTTGTAAAAAATTATTAAGAAATAAAAATTAATTTTATTTTATAAAAATAAAAAGTAAAATAAAATGGTAAAAAATGTGACGTATGGTTAATTAAAAGAAAGAAATAATAATTATTATTTTTAATATTGGTGATTTGTAAAAATTATTAAAATAAAAATTAATTATTTTAATTAATAAATATATTTTAATTAATTATTTAACTAAAAATAATTAATTATAATATAAATAATTACAGTTAGTTAAAATATAATTAATTATAATATTATAATTAATTATTATAAATCATTAGTTAATAATTAATTAATTAAAATATTAAAAAAAAATAAGTTCCATTCTTTTTTATTTGTGTAGCGGAAAAAAGAGATATTAATTTTTTTATTATTATTTACGAGGTGTTTTAAAAAAAATTTAATTATAGAAAAATACTTTTAAGCTATTAATACTCAAATTAATCCTCCAAATATATTTTTTAAGTGAAATAAAACTTTAAACTTAAATTAATTAATTATATACATAAAAAAAGTTTAAACCCACGTGAGTTAAGCCTTACAGCCCTTCTTCAGCACAAAAACAATTTGGGATTCATACGATTACTCTTTTAACAATAATGAACAACTAAGAACTAACTTTTTATTCCTCAACCCTACGGATTTAGCTATTGAACTCTTTTGGTTTGCTTTGTTCTCTCTCCAGTCACAATTGAGAAACAAGCAAGGAATCAATCATATATGTTAATTAAATGAATAGGATGGAGGGTATGGTGAAGAAAATATGGAATGCGATGAGGCAGAAGAAAGCAGGAGGATGGTATAATGCTCACATGGCTGCTGCATCCCACGCCATTTCTCAGCGAATTCCTTTGGTTGATTTCGTGCTTGAAGTCAGAGATGCTAGGGTTTGTTTCGTTATTTCTCTCATTACATAGCCTCTTTTTGTTCTTTACTTTCCTTAATTCTACACCTTTTCTTTGTTACAGATTCCCTTCTCATCACAGTGTCACCTTTTCAATAACAACAACAATAACTTCCCCAAGTTGCGGCGGATCATAGTCCTTAACAAGACAGACCTTTCTAACTCCTCTTTACTCAAGGTCACTCTTTTTCCTCTGCTTCCTTTCCCGATTATTTTCTGCTTTTCTTATAAGCCAATCTTTAAACTGCTAGGACTGGTTCAATTACTTTCAGCAACAAAATTGTATTGCCTTTGGAGTTAATGCCCACAACACCTCCAGTGTCAAACAGGTTTTTCACTACTACTTATCATGCTATTTTCATTATCCACCGTTTGTTTTTAACTTTGTGGTTACTTCCTGCAGTTCCTCAACTTCTTACAAAAAAAAGTAAGGGAATCGGAAAAAACGGATGAATCAAGTTGTGCCACCACGATGATGATGGTTGGGATTCCAAATGTTGGTAAGTCAGCGCTTGCCAACTCCTTGCATCAAATTGGAAGGACTAGTGCTGCTGGTAAATTCAGCTGTCTCAGTACTCTTTCTTTCCCTCTCTCTCTGTCACTTTTTCCTCAGCCATCCTATTATTTATTTCCTGAACTACTCAAGGAACAACTGCTTATCCTTAGAAAAGGGAAAGTTGAGGCGTGCCACAGTGAGCCCATATCCAGGAGAGACAAAAGATATCAGCTTCTTCAAGGCAAGCTTTTGTTTGTTTTCTTCTATCTTTAGTAGTCAAAAAAGAGAATTCCTCAAGTTACAATTCATGGGCCTTCCCCCTCAAAAAAAAACTGTTAACTATTATAGGAAAATGGAATGTCTCTAACCGAAGAGGCCAATTTCCTGATCCTCTTTTCTGAAAACATGTACTTAGTCTTAAACATTGCCGATTTTAGTATATAAGAAAGTAGTTTTGATGAGACTTACGAATTGTGAATGCTTATTCATAGCTCACAAGGCAATGGAAATGGCCAAATGGAAACTATGCTTTGTTAAGCTGTACTGGTCTGGCCTAGAGAAAAGGGTGGTTCTTTGTGTTTCCTTTGGAAATGTCTTGTTCTGTAAGCACAATCTGATTTTTGTTTTGTAGATTGGCAGTCATCCTAACATATACATCTTGGACACCCCTGGTATTTTACCTCCAAAGATCATTGACACGGGGATCTGCTCCAAGCTAGCTTTAACAGGTTCATTTTTACTGGGTCTCCTTTTTCCTTATCTTTCTATAAATGTGAATGATTGGTGATATGGTCCAGTATACACCTTTCAGTTGACTGTGCTTTGATTTACTCATGGTGCCCCATAATATCTCATTGCTATGATATTACACCTCAATAGTTGAGTCATTTGGATGGTCACTTTCTACAATTTTATTTGATGTCTTCTCTCTTCTAATACAGGTGCATTTAAAGATTGTTTGATTGGGGAAAAGGAACTTGCAAGATATTTTCTGGCTATTCTTTGTTTGAATGATGAGTACAGGAAATGGACAAAGACAACTGCCTCTGAAAATGTTACGTCCATCTTGGACCAGAAAACAACAGCTTCAAGTGTTTCTGAGACAGACAAACAGAAGTATTTTACTGATCACACGCAGGTAAAAGCACTTGTATCATTTGATTTGTTTGACTTGGGAAGGGGAATAAGTGAACATTCATATTTCAAAGAATAGTAGATTTGTGGTCAAGTTATGGAACACTAAAGAGATCTGAAATGAGTCTATTAAGGCAATAATTGTCAAAAAGGAAATAAAGCTATATGATACTTTTAATTTGTTCACATAATTTTCAATATTTCATTAGTTCATTATGCAACTTTCACTAGAAAATAATTTTGTCAAAGATTTTAAACTTCACCTTTTTAAAATTTCCTTGAAAAAATATGTTTGAGGCTTCTTAAAATGATGTGGCCATTGTTTTTAACTGGAGAGCTCATATTTATTTATTTTTTTGTGTCACTATTTTAGAAATAAATGTGGACTAGAAGTGAATGGTTGCCTATTTAATCAAAAGAAGAAACCTTTTAAATGAGAATATCAATTTCTCACATGGACTTTTTCCCACAACAAATTGGAAGTGAAAACATCTGGTTCATTTTTTTGTGTTTATCAACTTTTTATTGCAATCATTTATGTCCACTATTCATTGAAATTGAAGAATATGATGGCATATAGGTCAATCATTGATTTCCTTAATAACATAACTTTATGTGGAAATCTAAGAATTTGATTATGTTTTAAGCATACGGTTAAAAAGTATTCTTTAATTAAAAAATAAAAGAATATTAAAAACCAAAGACCATTCCTGTGGTTTGCTTGATTCATTAAAAACTCCTTGTAACTTAATATTTCTAAAAAAAAGTCTTATACTTTGTTAAATGGAGACACCCACCCTTGCTGTTAGTTTTCTCGTTAAAAATTAGATGGAATTTACATGTGGCAGGGTATACAACACGTAGTGTCGGTTTCATAAACATATGACCAAAAAATTTAATACAAGAGGTGTGTGTCTGTGTGTGTGTCAATTTAACAAATTATAGACTTCTTTTTAGAATATTAAATCACAGGAGTTTTTAAGAATGAGTTAAATCACAATGAAAGTTGATTTCTTTATTCCTTAAAAGAGTTGAATTAAGTTTGACCTTTTCTTATATAACTGAGGATTTGCATTGCAGCAAGGAATTGTATTTTGTTTTCTAGCAATGGCCAAAAAACCGTGTTCTCCAAAAGTTCATGAAGATGATCGATTTGAAATTTCATATAGCACATTATTATCATGACTCTGTATAGTAGAGAAAGCTATCCCATAATTGAGAAATAATGACTGACATTGGCAGTAGTGGAATTACTAGAACAGAGTAATCTGCAGCCGTGAAATTTCTTGTGAATTTTTTCCTATCATCGAGTGCCTCCTAGACAAATCACTTTGTGTTCAAGGCGAAGAACTTGATAAATTTGTGACTTCTCTTGCTATTAAGAATGACAACAGTTCTTGTTCATGTAGGATCTTGTAGTGCATGGTATACGTCAGGCGCTTGCTCTTACGATTTCGTGCTTCAACGGTAACTTGCAGACTGAAAAGGATTTGGAGAAACTGATCGAGCTGCAAATTAGAACTTTAAAGCAAGCTTTTCATGTGAGTGTGGAACCAGATAATGATTCTGATACTAAGGTAGCTAGCAAGTTACTCAATTTGTACCGAACTGGTAGGCTTGGTCATTACACTCTTGAAACTCCAGATTGATAAAGAAAATGTATAATTTTGTGAGCTGGAAAAACGAATGCTAAAATCCTTAGAAAGGTATGCAACTGGTGGACAATTTTCTCACCCTGTTCCTTCACCTCTACGTTACTAGAGGTTTCCCTATCTTTATAATGTATTTTGGTTCATTGCAAGTGGAATAAACTATAACGCTTATATGTATACGGTTGATAGGTGATATCACAGGCATGGTTATTCAACAGTGAATGATTCATCTTCTTCCATGTTCTTTATTGAATAAAAAAAAGACAAATCTTCTTCACCACCCATATCTGAACATAATGAGCTGGAAACAAACTTTTAGTTATTATCGAAGTCCTATACTTGAACTAAAAGACAGAAAGAGCTAATACCTTACAAGAGAAGAGATCATTAGTCATGTCTTTCAATTCTTTCTTATTTGAAAAACGAGAGAATAATAATTTGAGTCTTGAATGCTCTAATTTTAATTGAAATTGATTTCTAAGACTAGTGAATGGAATGGTTTATTAAAGACTGAGATTTTCATTATAAAAATAATTCGGAAGTATTTAAATAAATATTATATTTGTATATGG
This sequence comes from Erythroxylum shatona, assembly GCA_027568895.1. Taxonomy (NCBI): domain Eukaryota; kingdom Viridiplantae; phylum Streptophyta; class Magnoliopsida; order Malpighiales; family Erythroxylaceae; genus Erythroxylum; species Erythroxylum shatona. The sequence continues at coordinate 37,626,002 of JAOSBK010000005.1, read as the reverse complement.
ACTAGTGAACCATTCTATTCCATTTAAGATTAAGAATAAGTGTAATCGAACCTGTCTTTTGTTATATTTTGTAAAATTATACTTATCTTGCTACATATATTGATGAATTTTTCAATTGATTTTATCTTTAGAAAATGAATAAAAAGAATTTTGAAATTTGACCAAACTATAAGATGCAACATCCACTTGATGTACGGGAGGTCTCTTTTTTAGTACTTCAAAAAATATAGTAAAAAGATGCATGTATGTGATAATTGACAAACATAGATGTAGCGTGACTTAAGTCAAGGGAGATGAAAATAAACCATACAATTACCAAATCGACCTTTCTGCATTAAACGTTGATCGTTTTTGGACAACCATACCTAGAACTATTCCAAAACAAAATCCAAACGCCCAGGTAACTTTAATTGCTCATTTGTTTTCCCGTCAGTTGGAATGAACTAAATAGGAAGTATCCACCAGAAAAAAATATATCATTAGATTATTGTACGGTTCTTAAAGCTCATTTAAAGGATTTCATTGTAGTTGCAGAAGTTGGATTAAGTGAGAACTCCAACACATTTAAGTTAACATGAAGTGATCTTTACCCCAAGCCCATTTTTATAAAGTATGTTTTCACCCTTGTCATTTGATTTGTAAGTATGGAAGCCATTAGTTGAAACTAAAACAAGTCCTTTTTAATGTGTTATGCGTCCAAAAAAATTTATGAGATGCTTAAAAATTGGTAATGTTAGTTTTTGTTTTTTTTTTTCCAACTAGTTGGTTATAGGTTTATGTATGACATTAATAATTTATTTAATATAAGTATTTTTATTTTTACACATTTTTGCCAATTAAATTAATAACTGCAGAATTGAAATTATGGTATGATCACCATTATGATATTCAAATTGTATTTAAGTATTATTTACAAATTTTTTGTCATTTTAGTTTCATCAAAAAGAGATATGGATGTTTCTTTCGTATGAAAAAAGTAGTTGATCTTATAAATGAAAATATGTGAATACTTACATAAACATATGAATGCTTATTAAAGAATAAGTTCACTAGACCGCTCGTGAGTGAAAATCTTAAACGAAATATTATTTTTGTGTATGTGGATATCTTCATTATTATGAGAATTACTATATTTTAATACCATTTATAACCTATTTTATTTATCAATTGATAGTATTTAAGTATAATATAAATTGTATGAAAATAGTTAAGTATGTTAATAGATAATTTATCAACTAAAAGTAATTAGGGAGAATGTTATGTTATTTTTCATTAGTAATGATCTCAAAAAAAAATTATTAGAGTGAATTGAGATTAGAATTTTCGTTTTAAATATCAATTATAAATCAAATTTTAATTCACAAGAATAGACATAATTGGGTTTTAATATAGTATACACTAATTTCATACTCTATATTTAATTGGATATTAGATAAATAAAAGATTAAATTATACTTATAACAATTTATGGATATATTAAATTAAACAACTTTAATATTAATAAAATTTGGATGAACATAAAATATTATTAGATGCAAATCTTAATATATAATTATAGACAAATAAAGATACATTGAAAAGAGTGTTAATTTATCATATTATAATTCTAGAAATTAATTATTTACACATTAGAGCAATTAAAGAGAAAATTTTAATTTGAATTAAGTTGGACAATTTGAATTAAGTTGGACTTAATTATAAAGTTTAAGAATTTTCATGAACTTTATATAAGATATTTGAGTTTGTTAAGTCGCAATTCTAACTATGTAAATAAAAGTTAGACTTTAGTTATAATTTAAAATATAATTTCATCCTAGTCTTTGTTCATAAAAAGTGGAAGATACTATATGAGCTAATAATTTCAATGTAACCCACTCTTAATATTTATAGTTCTCTACTGAACTAACAGAGGTTCCAATTAATGTTTTAATGATAACTGTAGCACCTCCTTACCATAGGATATGTACCGGGATGCTCGTAGGTCATTCCGATACACACCCTACGATAAGGGTGCGCTACGAACAAACTAACACTCCATATGGCATCAATAAACATAAAGCATTAATATAAAATTCACTAATTTTTGAAACCATAAATTTCTCATTTCACAATCTCAAAGCAGTAAAATATACAACTGGTATTTTCTGTACATTGCTCCAAAAGAAAATCAAACATAAAGCTAGCTAGGT
>JAOSBK010000005.1:37607762-37617806 GCA_027568895.1 Erythroxylum shatona | reverse complement strand
TTATGATGCCATGTGAAGTACAGTAGTGATTGTTCGTAGCTCACCCTTATCGTAGGATATGTATCGGAATGACCTACTGGCGTCCTGGTGTATACCCTATGGTAAGGGGGCGCTACACTAACACCTAGTATAAGCCCCTAACATATGCCCTATAAGTATTATAACATGTCTAGGGTGTATTAAGAAGTGAACATAAAGAATTAAATGCATCTTGAGCCAGCTTTACGGAAATTCTATAAGAGAAGTGTGGAAAACTTTCTGAGTAATATGGAAATAAACGCAAGAGAGCAATGTAAGGCTATCACACTTAGGAGAGGGAAAGAGCTAGAAGAACCCCTGGAAAGACAAGGTAAGACCCACTTTGTCGAAGACTAAGAGTGTAACACCCCCTATAGGGAACCTACAACCATCCACACATACGACAACCAATTTCCTATACAAAACTTTCAACCATCCATTTCAAAACTCCTCGATGCTTAACATTGTCATTTAACAATAGTACAACATTTTTACATTTACATGGCAATTCAAAAGAAAACATACAATTTCCTTTAATCATTTTATGTACAATCATATTTAACTAAAAACACCTTCCAAAAGTATTTTTCTTTTATCTATTACAATTGGTCCCAGTAGATGTCCCTTGTACCTCACTCCTATGATTTGGACCTATATAGATTAACACCCATGCTAAGCTTGAAAACTTAGTTAGGAAACACTTAGTTTGGACGACCACTCGCAGTAGTCATCCACCAAACATATACATTCATGAACATTGCACAAATATAAATAATGATGGCATACTTAATCAAATAGATAATGAAAACATGCTTCTTCTTCTTTTTCATATACCATAAGTTCACCTTCAAAACTCAAACATTGATATTAAACACTTAATGATACAAATTATCAATACAAATGAAAATGTTCATTCATACACAGATTATTTATGTTGTCATACTATATTTCTTTTTTTATATCTCTTTGCTTTACTTTCTGTGTTAGGCTTGCACATTTTCTGTAAGTGTGGATAACAAGTGTTGTGGATATTTGAAGATATCAAACTGTGGATACCTAAAGGTATTGAATTGTGGATACCCACACAAACTGGGGATACCCAAAGTATCAAACTGTGGACACCAATGGTTTCAAATTGTAGCAACTACATTATAACACTATAGGCATGCCTATCTATCCACAACCAAGACAATAGAGTAGGCACTATAACATTTATTTTAACCATTTCTAAATTTCACAATTCATATATTAACAAATCATATGATATACATTTAAAGTCATAAAATCTATGTATGTGTTCAAGCATACAAGTCATAACTTAACACCATTAGGAGGGTGTCAAAATCACACTTTGATAACCATCTATACATATATGAGCAATAAATATGCATACCAATCATTTATGTACAAGTAAGTTTTCTTTTCAATGCATTATGATCAATCTTAAATTCCAATGTTCAATCACTCAATTCACACATGGTAAGTCCTACTTCATTTATTTGGAGGTGTTTAAAAGGTTTCATACACATTCAAAAAGATTTAGTAAAAATCATAAACAAAAACAATGCCACGGTCGCGACAGACACTCTCTCCACTCATACCACTACTTGTTCCTTAATATGAATATAGAAAATGTTAGAACTAGGTTTAGAGTTCTTCTATACATTTTTTCCTCTTTTTCTATAATTTCTATAGCACTAACAATCAGACCATTTTCACTTCTAAATCGTGAGATATAATCAAAATATCACAAGCTGCTCCAAAATAGGGGCAGCATTAGGTCACCCTTTTCCATCTCAATTTCCATGGTCATAGAGCCAGAATTAAGTCAGAGTCCTTTCTAGAGATATTTATCTCTATGTATTAGGTTTCATATTCAATTAAAATAACACAATTTGGAGGTCATTAGGCTGAGTTATGACTGAAAAAATGTGACCGACTCAAGTAAACCCTAGACATAATTCCACTACACGATACTCTCTTGTCTTATACAACCAAGTTCATGCAAAGTAACACCAAAATAACACCAAAGAAACATCCCAAAAATAATTCCACATCCAAATGAATCTTTATATCCATTCAATCATACACAAATATAGAAATCAGCTAAGTGAAGTGCCAAACTGGAAAATTGACAAAGTAGATCTTCTATTGCCTTTCCTTCCTTTCCGCTTTGGCTTTGCTTGACTCACCAACTAAAAACACCAAAAATATACTTCTCAATCCTAGCTCCATCCTTATAATTTCATTCCTTCATAAACAAAGTAATAAGAGATAAAGGTGAAGATAAAATCTCTAACTTTTACCTTGATTTCCACCTAAGATTGGCTTGATTTCTTACATGAAAAATGATGGGATGAAGAAGGTCAAATGGAGAGGAGAAAAATCTGAACTTAGAACCCCTAAAATTTCGTGCATCTCCCCTCTCCATATCCCCATTCTAGAACTTTAAAGAGTCACACTTATACTTAATTCCTATTGGAAACATATGCTTTATTATTATTGGTCACACTTGCCTTAATCCAATTGATCCGTGTGTTAACTTTAGAAAATTGCATAGTGGTCCTTCTTCTTCCTTTACTTCCCACATTGGCCTATAATCTTATTAATTAATTTCATTCCCCTATGTCTTAATTTTATAATGTAATAAATTTCATATAATTTGGTTAATTATTCATGGAGTTATACCCAAAACATTACAGGTAGTTCGAAAACAGGGACAATAGCCATAACTCAACTTCAAGCTAGAATTCAAAAACCTTAGAGGCATAATAAAATTTTAGTTCCTTCATGAGAGTTTTATATTTATGTATCTAGTTTAATCTCCAATTAAAATTATCCAATTTAGAGTCTACAGTCTAAGATATATCCAAATTATAGAAATCTATTTAGTGGAACCTACGCATTCAGCAAGGTACACATCCCAAATCAACTAACTTCTGTCGTATCCTGGAAGAACAACACAAAATACATCCAATTTAACCAAAAACATCCGATTTAATTATGGAATACCTCTTTTATCAATTACCCTCACATCACATTCATAAATTCAAGCAAACATATCAAAAATTTTCACACATATTTTATGTCTAAGTATGTGTGTCCATGCCAAAGCGAACAAATTATCCATTTACCCTTGTCTTTTACATTAAGTACCATTGTGTGTCTTACTATACTTAGATGCACTTAATTCATTTGTTATATTCACTTCTTAATACACCTTAGACATGCTATAATACTTATAGGATATATGTTGGGGTGTTACAAAGAGAGGAAGAAAAAGGACGAAGACAAGAATGAAGACCCTCCATACATTCCTCCTCCACCTTATGCATTGAAAATACCATTCCCACAAAGACTTAAAAAGAACGAATTAGATGTAACATTTACAAAGTTCATGGAAAAGTTAAAAAAAAATGGAAATTTTACTTGTCTTTTGTGGAAGTGTTGAAATGTAGGCCTAAGTATACAAAGTTCCTTAAAGACATATTATCTGCCAAACGGACTTAGGATGATTATCAAACAATAACCACAACGAAAACCTCTAGCTCATTAATTACCAACCATATGCCTCACAGTTGACATATCCAAATAGCTTTACAATACCCTACATAGTTGGTAATTTAAAGATTTCAAAAATGATTATGCGACTTAGGCACAAGTATAAAACAGTTGATAAAGAAATCGTTTGGCATGGTAGAGGATGTATCTATAAAAGTGGACAAGTTTATCATTCCTGTGGATTTTTTGTGGTAGACTTTGAAGAGGATCAAAATTTTCTGTTGATTCTTGGTATACCATTTTTGAACTTCGAAAAAACTTTAGTAGATGTCTATAAAGAGAACCTCATCATTTAGAATGGAGATGAACAAGTGAAATTCAACATGAGTATGGTGTTAAATAATTTGAAGGAGGATAGCTCATTCACGAGAATTGATGATGTTGAATCTTTAAAAGAGAGAAAGGAAGAAGAATAGGTGATAGTTGAGATTGAGTTTGAAGAATATAAGGAAGTCTCTGTTTAAGAAGCTAAAGAAAAAGAGAATGAAGAACAGAGGATACATGACATAGAGGTTGAAGAAGATACAGAAGTCTCTATTCATGAAGTGAAAGAAGAAGAGGCGAGGGGGCTGACTGAGGAAGAACAAAAACAACTCAACCTCTTGTAAGACAAACTACTAGATTTAATATAAGATTCAGGGAGTTTTGCTATTCCTTATTTTATTGACAGTTTGTTATGAACTTAATTGGTTTCCTTAATTTTATCAATATTGTCCTTTTGATTATCTTGCAATTTCCTTAATTTTATCAACACGGGTGGAAGCAAGCCACTCATAATTGTTCTTGGTTAAGTTTTAAAGGATGTAAGGTTAAACTAATGACCATAAATTAGCATGTTTGGTAGTTAGATTGAAATTGTTATGTAGTTAGATTTGTTTTAAATTCTAAAAATAAGTTTTTAATGATTTAAAATGGTTTGGATTGCTAATTCTCTTATTCTTTTTGAAGCAATTATAAGCTAGGGCACCAACATTGGGTGTCAAGCAAAATTGGTTTCAGATAACAACACCATCACTACCTCAATCGCCATGATGGGTTTTATGCTCTAATCCTTATCTCTTTATTTTTTTTGTGTTTTTCTTGTTGTTGAGCTTTACTTCCCCATTTTTATATGTTGTTTGTTTTTCTCACATTAAGGACAATATCTTATTCAAGTGTAGAGAGGGTTGTATGTATTATATGTTTTTATTTTGAGAGTGAATTTTTTATACTGTATATTAGTCTTGTTTAGGTTTTCATGATACGATTTGTGTGAATGTATCAATGGCTAGGACTTAATGGAATCAGTTTAACTTTGAATATGGTCTTCTAGGTTGTAAAGATTTATTAGCTTGTGAAATTGGTGTCCTAGGTCACTTTGGTTGAATACGTATGTTAATTAGGATATGGTATTAGTTCGTTCACCCTAGGAATTTGCCATGTACATTATTTTAGGTCAACTGAATAAGTAACATCGTTAGTATCCCTTCATGAGAATGATTAGCTAAAGAAATGAGGTAGGCAATAAAATGTGAAAAAAATTGTGTATTTCTTAAATAAATAACTATTCCGCTGACCTTCGACTTATGAATAGAGCTAGCTGCAGTTGAGAATGTGATCTAGCTAAGTAACTAGGGGACATTCATCATAAATACTTTCCTTCATGTCAAAAGGCTAGAATGACATTCCAACTAAGAAAATGAATTAAAAACATGACTTAGTTGAGTAACTGGAGACATTCACCACAAATGTTTACTTTCGCATCAAAATACTAGGTCAATGTCAATGAAAATTAACAAAAATAGTGTTTTTATAAATAAAACCTACCGGTCTTTGTGAATAGCTTGAATTTTCATAAAAAGTTGTTTAGGGATAGTTACAATTTTGATTGACTAAATAATTATCAATTTATATGTGCAAGTGATGGGGATGAATGAATTTGGCATTAAGGTCTTGATTAGTATGTATATTTAGTATGAAGTTCCTAGCAACAAATTTCATAAGTTAGGAAAACTTGAATGTTTATGATTGAAGCTAAATTAGTTTCATAAAATTCAATGTCATTGTACCATTATTGCATATGAATACTTATATGTGTTATTGTTTGTGCTTTATTGTGTTGGTGTTTTTGCTTGAGGATAAGCAAAATTTTAAGTATGGTGATGAGATAGTTATAGATTGCATTATATTTTAATGGGTAATTTAGTATGCTTTTAGTTGTTAATTAGATTATTTGTGTATATTTAGGTTTAGAATTTTGTTAATATGATTATATGTTTGTGTTTTTTAGTGTCATATAGGTTAGAGTATGATATGGCGCTTTAATTATATGTGTTTGAGGTGTTTTGATGAGTTTTTTAGTGTTTGAGATCAAGTAAAGAAGGTTAGAAAAGATTTGGAGAAAGTTCAGAGGAGGAACAAGTGTCACGATCTAGGATAAATCCCATTTCTCATAATTTATTAATCTTTCTTGTTTAGATTTCTAGCATTAGTTTAGGATTTTCATTTCAATAACTCCATATTCAATTGTTTACTTTTTTGTTTAGTTTTTTTTCATTTTAATTACACTTTTAGGCCTTAGACAAATTAGGATTTGATTAGTTTACTAATCCCTCATGGGATCGACAATGCATATACTACGCTACGATTTAAGGCAACGATGTTAGCTAAAATTGATTTAAAAGACTATGATTGCATATTAATGTGATAGCAGACGCTTTGAGTAGGAAGTCTATTTCAGTTTGTCATTACGGCATAGTAAATGGAGATTTACACTAGAAAGAGCTTTGATAGAGCAGTTAAAAGTGAGCCCTAACTTAAGACAAATGATAGTACATGCACACACAAATGATCCCAAGTTGCAAGAAATTATACAAGCAGTACAAGAAGGGAAAGAAACTAATTTTATAGTGAAAGATGACGGAAGTACGTACTTCAAAAGTAAACTATGTGTACAGGTAATAAAGGACTTGAAGAAGAAGTTATTACATAAAGCCCATAATATTGTGTTCACCATACATCCTAGGGTTAATAAGATGTACCAGGACGTGAAACAACATTATTGGTGACCAAAAATAAAGCATGATGTAATGGATCATATGTTCAAATACTCAACTTTTCAACAGGTGAAAGTTGAATATCAAGTCCTATCTAGCCTGTTGAATCCCATCCTAATTCCATAGTGGAAATGGGATAATATCACTACATATTTTGTTACAAGCCTACCCCTCACAGAGAGAAAGTATGATGTGGTGTGGCTTATAATAGATAGACTCACCAAATCAGCTTATACTGATCTGACTTGACTATCCTATGGATCGATTAGCTGAATTGTATATGAATAAGATCATTCAGCTACATGGAGTGCCATTGTCAATTGTTTCTGACCGAGACCCATGATTTACATCAAGATTTTGGAAAAAAATCTGTAAACAGCTTTGGTACTCGATTGAGTTTCAACACAGCCTTCATCCATAAATGAATGGGCAATATAAGAGAGTTATGCAAGTTCTGGAAAACATGCTTAGAGTATGTGTTATGGAATTTCCAAGCAGTTAGGGTAGGTATATTCCTTTGATGAATTTTTCCTACAACAATAGTTATCAGTACAATATAGGCATGGCACCATACGAAGCATTGTATGGTATAAAATGCATAACCCCGATTTATTGGACAGAATTGGCTAAGAATAAGATGATTGGTCCTGACATAGTCAAAGACACAGAAGAGATAGTGAGGGTTATTAAATAAAGATTAAAGGATGCAAGTGATAAGCAGAAATCATATGCTAATTTGAAGAGGAAAAATATTGAATATGTGTTAAGTGACAAAGTTTTCTTGCAAGTTTCACCGAGAGAAAGGTATTAAGATTTGGGAAAAAGGGAAAGCTTAGTCCAAAATTTATAAGTTCAGATGAAATCCTTGAAAGGATTTGACCATTGGCATATAGGTTGGCTCTTTCTATAGAACTAGCCTAGATTTGGGAAAAAGGGAGAGCTTAGTCTAAAATTTATACGTCCGTATGAAATCCTTAAGAGGATTGGACCAATGGCATATAGGTTGGATCTTCTTATGGAACTAACCAAGTTGCATAACGTATTCCATGTCTCAATGCTATGGAGATATCGATCAAATGATTCACATGTGTTATTGGTGCAAGAGATAAAGGTATAACCAGATTTCTCATATGGTGAAGAGCCGAAGGAAATCTTCACTAGAGAAGTGAGACAGTTAAGGAATAAGAAAATTCCTCTTATAAAGGTGCTCTGGAAACATTATGGTATTAAAGAGGCAACTTGGGAACTCGAATCGATGATGAGAACTTAGTACCTACAGTTATCCAATATAGGTATGAATTTTAAGGATGAAATTCTTTTTAATGGGGAGAAAAATTTAAGGCCCTAACATGTACCTTAGAAGTATTATAACATGTTTAGGGTGTATTAAGAAGTGAACATAAAGAATTGAGTGCATCTAAGCATGTTAAGGGACATAATGGTACTTAATGTAAAAAACATGGGTAAATTGGTAATTTGTTTATTTCGGCATAGACATACATACTTAGATGTAAAATATGGATGAGAATGAAATTAATTGATGAGATCATATGCCAATGTGGGAATTAAAGGAAGAAGGACCAAACGTGCAATTTTTCTAATGTCAACACATGAACCAATTGGATTATAACATGTGTTTCCAATAGAATTAAAGCAATTGTGTCATGAAATGGGCACGTAAGAGAAGAGAGAGGGATGTGCAATGAGGGTTTTGAATGCCAAATTTTCCTCTTCTCATTTTCCTCCATTTCATCTTCTTCATCCCACCATTTTGCATATAAGGAATCAAGCTAATCCTTGGTGGAAATCAGGGTAAAAGTTACTAGTTTTTCCCTTCATTTTTATCTTTTATTACTTTTCTCATGAAGAGTTGGAATTATAAGGTTAGAATTAGGATTGAGATATGTACTTGTGGTGTTTCTAGTTGGTGAATCAAGTAAAGTTAAAGGAGAAGAGAAGGAAAGGTATTAAAAGAGCTAGTTGCCCGATTTAAAGGCTTGGGAGTACACTTAGTTTAATTTCTATTTGTGTATGTCTAAATAGATGAAAAGATTCATTTGTACATGGAATGGTTTATGGAATGGTTTCTTAGTGATGGAATTGGTTGAATATGACAAGAAAGTAATGTTTAATGGAATTCTGTCTTAGATTCATTTGACCCCATCCCATTCTTTTTGGCCATAACTCGGCCTACATATCTCTAAATGGGGTGATTTTAATTGGACATGAAACTTAAGACATAGAAATAAAAGTATATAGAAGATACACCAACCTAATTCTGGCTTAATGACATTGGAATTTGAAATTGAAAATGGTAACTTGATGCTTCCCCTATTTTGGAGGAGCTTGTGATATATGGTGAATATCTCATGATTTTGAAGTCCATATGGCCTGATTTTTAATGTTATGGAAACTAGAGACATAAAAAAGTAAATTTTTATAAGAACCAAAAATTATTTGGATGTTTGATATCCCAAAAAGTTCAGAACAAATGGAGGTATGAATTCTAGATAGGCGACACGATGGAAAAGAAATTGCACTATTTTGAGTTTGTTTTCATTTTTGATTTTTACTGAATCATATCCGAACCTTTTTAGGTGTTTATGAAACCTTAAAACACTTAGAAATGAATGAAATGTGAGTCACCATATGTGAATTGGGTGATTGAACATAGAAGTTTAATATTCATCATAATGAATGCTAAAGGCAATTTATATGTATATAGATTATTTATTTGCACATTTTTTACTTATATATGTATAGTATGATTAAACAAATGTGATTTTGATACCCTTTTAATGGTGGTAAATTATGACTTGCATGTATGAACTCAATTACAAATTTTATGATTTCAAATGAATATCATAAGATTTGTCAATATATGAATTATGAAATTAGCAAATGGTTAAAGGAAAATGTGATGTGACTGCTTTATTGTCTTGGTGGTGGATAGATAGGCATGCCTATAGGTTTATCGTGCAGCTGCTACAATTTGAAACAAATGGTGTGTAACATTCCGTTTCTATACTAAGGGTTAGAACCATAGATTTCTGTAATTGAGAAATAGTAATGAGAGATTAGAAAATTGCATTTTATACTCATGCATAATGTTAGCATAAACACACATTAACTTGAATTTTGCACACATTACAATAATTTGTTCATGCACTCATTTGACATTTTTTGGGTATAAATGATTGTTTTAATGTGATTATAGTGTAAATTATGGATTATGTGTCTTAAAAATTGAGTTGGTGTGTATAAGTAGTGATTTAGAATTTTTGGTGAAATTTAAGATTTTTCTGAAATTATTGGTATTTTTGAACTTTAAAAAAATGTTAAATGGTGAGACATGTAGCGCCCCCTTACCATAGGGTATACACCGGGACGCCCGTAGGTCATTCCGATACATATCCTACGATAAGGGAGA
>JAOSBK010000005.1:37570768-37607662 GCA_027568895.1 Erythroxylum shatona | reverse complement strand
TGGCACACAGGTCGGTCAGCTGGGACGATTTTTGGGGATGACTTAGTATAGACTTTTGTATCAGTTTCCTTTTTGGGATATTGTATTGAGACTGTAGGAGACTGATAGATTTGTCTATATTTCAGTTAGTTTGTGAAATGAAAGATTATTGTGGTTTGAAAATTTTAGTGATTTGCATAATTCGGTTTATTTATATTGATGTCATGCGAGTATTTAGCGATAGTTTCGATCATAGCACTTCCTTGCTATGGGATATGCGTCGGAACGACCCATAGGAGTCCCGGTGCGTACCCTACGGTAAGGGGGCGCTACATTCTACTTGAGAAAGAGTGAAAAGGTGATTTTAAGTGCTTTCTCCCTTCTTCTATCCGTAAGTGTTTCCTTCTTCCCTCTTCGATCAATTGAATTTTTTCTCTTCTTTTCTACCTTACTTCTTCTTGGCTTGCTCTTCCTTGTGTTTACAAATAAAAATATCCACCCTAAGCCTTATGATAGTGATGATCATATGGTGTGGGAGGAAGTATAGGATTTGGTGAGTTGGTGAAGAATTAAAGATTTGAAGCGTGTTAGGTAAGAATTTATGTTTATGTTCTTTAATTTGGTAGTTAGAAGCATTAATTGTGATTTATGGTGCATTAATTTCATGAAGTTTGTGTGTTGCTTGGTTGGGTATACGGTTATGTTTGTGTAAGGATTAATGATGTTTAACATGTGTAGTGTGTGAATTGTGTGTTTTGAAGTGGTTTTAATAATTTTAGATGATTAATTCTTAAAAGGAAATGATGGAGTATGTGTGCTTGAATTTTGTGGGTTTATGTTCAAGTGATGTTCTTGATGAAAGTTTGGCTGAATGAGTGATAAAATGGGATGCTTATTGATGTAGGAATGGTGTTAGAATGAAAGGAGTTGAGTTAGGTATCAAATCTGGAAAATTTACCTTGAGTATGTTTTAGGTTTTTGGTTATAACTTTTGCTATGGTTATGTTATTGAGTTGAGGTTTAGCTTGAATTAAACTTGAGAAGTTTGGCTAGAATTCATATGAATGAAGTTATGTCCAATTGTAGCTTGAAAGGATTTGATTTTTGCTTTGAAAGTAAGATATGTGTGCAGGTTGAACAGTGGTGCTTTTAGCATTAAAAGATTTATGACCAGAAACTTTGGGAATTTTTCTAGGCTAAAGTAGACTGATTTTGTAAAATTGGTCTTCACGAAAGTTGAAGATTTACTTGTTAGCTTTCTATCGCCACTAAGTATGATATTTTTCAATGTGTAGGTTGGAAGTTTTGGCTTGATTAGTTTCAGATGGTCATTGATGTATTAATGTGTTTTGGTGTGTGTAATGTCTCTAAGTATGGATTTTGTGGTTACTGTGTTCTGAAGCTAATTTTGGACTGTTATGGTTGAAATTAGCTTAAGTGATCTAATGGAAAGTTGTGGAGGATTGTCTTAGCTGTGCAATGAGGTATAATATGCGAATTTTGGATGTAGGGATTGGAAGTTATGAATTTTTAAAGTTCTGATATGGTTTAGGTTATATGCTGATTTAACAAGCCTTAACAGGGCAGCCACATTAATGGGTGAATTTGACCTAGTTAGAGATGGAATTTGGTTCTAAATCCTTCATGAGAATTGTAGCAAGTTTTCTAATCTTTTCATTTCTATAAGGTATGGAATTTTTAGAGAATGGAATAGGAAGTTATGAATTTTGGAAGAATGTGTTACTGTTGAGGATGATTTATATAGGCAGAAACTTTGATTGAGAAATTGGTCTGTATAGAGATCGAATTTGCTTCCAAGTTGTTCATGAAAGTTGTAGAATATGTTTTTCCCTTTTGAGTGATATAAAACTTGGAATTTTCAGCAAAGGGGATAGAAAGATATGATTTTTGGAAAAATGTTGTACTGTTTTGAATGTTAATGTGAAGGCAGTAACTTTGATTGCATTTTTGACACCCGTAGAGGTGAAATTGGTTTGTGAGCCCTTCATGAAACTTGTAGGGTTTTCTGAGATCTTTCCAACGAAACCTTATTTGTGATTTTTGGATACTTGGGTGAAAAGATAGGGTTTTGGAAAGGACAGAAGGTTTATGTAGTGAAAAATGGAAATTTGGTTTTAGAAAAAAAAATTAAAAATTATTTCGAAACCTCGCATCTCGCGAGGGCGATCGAGACGTGGGTCTTGCCCTCGCGATTTCGCGAGGGCGAGCGGCCCTCACACTCAGCAGAGTGCGAGGGCTGTTTGATTTTATTATTATTATTATTTAATTATTTTATTAATTTTGTATTTTATTAATTTGTTAATTATTTTAGCCCAATTTCATTCTTTTGTCCATAACTTTCTCGTCCGACATCCGATTAACCTGATTCTCGAGGCATCGGATTCGTATAATATTTGATTTCATTTTTATGTGAAATTGGAAATTTTTAGAGATGAAATTGATGGGGATTGGTTAGGTCGAAGTGAGGGGACCGGGTAAGTATTTTTCTGGTCCGTATTTTATTTATAATTGGACCTGTAGAGGTCCGAATTGAGTGATTTTTGTGTCAATGAGTTTCTAATTATTAGAGGAATATTTTGTGACGGGAAATTATGGAATAGTGCTAGGAATGTCACGAACATGCATTGTACACATTTTAATTTCTAAATGTGCATTATTAAATATTTCTGATTGTCAATTTGGTAATGTTTGAATATTTTGACTGTTTTAGTGGCGCATTTAGAACATCAACCCATAGATATTGCCGAGACTTCCAGGCATTAGCTTCGGAGGCTGTTGGTGAGTGACCTAGATGGTTTCTCAATTATTATTTGTTTATAATTTTGCGCTTATAACTCTGTGGAGAATAATGATGGGTTTGTGAGTTGTTTATGACTGGATTCCGGATAGGAGATCCGATGTATTGGGAGATTATAACATAGAAGTGCTATTTGTCTGAGAATTTGGGACCTTCGTATTTTAAATGTGATTCAATGTGATTGTGATGTTGACATTGCTTCTTTGTGACATATGCATTCCATGCATGAATGCATGATCAGTTAATGACAGTTGTGACCGGAGCAGCCACTGAGAGCTAACAGCTCAATGTATTTGGGCCTCGAGCTCATAGTGATTCAGAGCCTCAGGCTCAATGATTAATGCACCCATATTGGGACAGTAGTGATTCAGAGCCTCAGGATCAACGATTAATGTGCCCTGATTGGGACAGTTCAGGCGCTTGGTCACAACACCGAAATAAATTAGAAAAGTGTTACATGCGCATGTCATATGCATTTGATTTAATCATTTTGATTGAGTGAAAGGCAAAATGCCTTATGCTTCTGTGGAAATCAATCATGTGGTACTTCTGAATGTGAATTATGGTACAAATGTGTTATGCTTGAATGTTACATGAATTCATTTGGTTATGTATGTCTAATCGAATGAAATGTATAAATTATCTATGCTTAAGTGAAATTGTGAAATGTGATCAAATATGCAACAATGTGAATATATGTTATGTGAAATGATGTGTTGCATAAATTGAGTGAACCATCGATGATGGTTACCTCACTGAATTCGCAAACTCACCCAAAATTGCAACATATTTTTTAGGACCTAGAAGAACACCCCGTTAGGCAACGGGCGTATAGCAACCGCATGCGAGTAAGAAAAGAGGTCGAGATCAGTTCGCGTCTGCATTAGCGTCTGATAAAAATTGTACTTTCTGAATTTTTGTACAAATGATTAGGCCATGTTGTAATGTCAACAGACCGAATTAAATTGTATTTATAAAAAGGGCCCTCGTGGTCATTGTAAATTATTTTCCGCATTATGTATGTTTATGTTTTCAAAAAAAATTTATACTGAGTTTTGACTGAGTGATATAGCACGCCACCCTCACAAGGCACGAACTCAGATATCACCATCGATGTCGGGTTCGGGTCATGCGAGAGTGGGGTGTTACAAGACAATTGATAAATAGTAGTAGATGTGAGATCCCACATCAGTTGGAGAGAGGAACAAAATATGCCTTATAAGGGTATGGATACCTCTCTCCTAAAGACGTATTTTCCTATGTATGGGTAGAGAAAAACTGTGAGGGGCTTGGCTCGAGTCTTCTCCATAGACGCATTTTTCCGAGTATGGGAAAAGCAAAATCGTGAGGATCTTGTCCCGAGGGGCAGCCTAAAGTAGATAATATTTATGGGCGGGTAGTCTGGGCTGTTATAAATGTTATCAGAGCCGGTTCCCAACCCGTTGTGCTAGCGAGGATGTTAGGCCCTAAGAGGGGTGGATTGTGAGATCCCACATCGTTTGGAGAGGGGAACGAAATAAGCCTTATAAGGGTATGGATACCTCTCCCCCTAAGACACGTTTTCTCTAG
Organism: Erythroxylum shatona; assembly: GCA_027568895.1. Taxonomy (NCBI): domain Eukaryota; kingdom Viridiplantae; phylum Streptophyta; class Magnoliopsida; order Malpighiales; family Erythroxylaceae; genus Erythroxylum; species Erythroxylum shatona. Next base: position 37,603,296 of record JAOSBK010000005.1, on the reverse strand, counting down.
TGTGGGAAGAGCAAAACCATGAGGGTCGTGGCCCTAGGGGAAACCTAAAGCAGATAATATATGTGGGAAGGTAGCCTGGGCTATTACAAATGGTATCAGAGCTAGTTCCTGACCCGTTATGCTAGTGTAAGATGTTGGGCCCTAAGAGGGGGTGGATATTGTGAGATCCCACATCGGTTGGAGAGGGGGAACGAAGTGTGCCTTATAAGGATATGGATACCTTTCCTTCAAAGACGCGTCTTCCCAGGTGTGTGAAGAGCAAAACCATTAGGATCTTGACCTGAGGGGCAACCAAAAGCAGACAATAACTATGAGCAGGTAGTCTTGGCTGTTATAGCATAAATAAGTGTCAGATGGCAGTAGAAATCTTTATGAATGACATTAAGATTTAATGACATATGTCATTTAAAATTGGAAGTCAATTGGATTAAAATTGGGACACAATTAGACTAGCTAATTAAGACCAAAAGAGGATCATAAGAAAGTGACATGTGGCAAGTGACAGGTGTCACTTGCCACACCACTTGTCTTAACCCACAATTTTTATTAAGTGAAAGACCCACTCTCATTTTGGTCTTTCACTTGTTATTTACTCCTCTCTTTGTTAGCTCCTCTCATCTTCATCTTCCTCATTACCTTCATCTTCCTTTCCTTCTCATGGCACCCTCTTCTCCAAGCATCAAAGTTGAACCTTGCTTTCTTCCATCACTAGCTACTTCAAAGTTCTTGCTATATTTTCTTCTTGATAAAAGACCCACTTATTCTACTTTGGCAAGATGATGATCATGGGGTGCAAAGGAGAAGCTAGGGTTAATTGTTATTTGAAGATATTGAAGTAAACAAGTAAGTATAAAGCATTACTCTTCTTTATTTGTTGAATGAAACATGTTTTGATGATCGTTAAGAGTTAAATGATTATAAAATGAGGATGGGTATATGCTAAAACGTGAATGAGAAATTTGGGTAGATTCATGTCTTGCTTTTATATATATGACGATCAATATTTCATAAGTTGTTGTTGATATGATTTGAGTTAGAATGATCATTAAGGATAGTGTAGGAAAAAGTGCAGAAATTTTTGGTAGATAATAGGTTTTATGTTTTGTTTTCTTAATGTTTAAAATTAATGTCGATCCCTTTGGGTGATTTGGAGATGAAATAAAATGAGTCTAGAGTTAAAGAAAAGAAGTAATTTGGTGTCTTGAAATGGGAAGAATTAAGGTAATAGTTAGAAGTGAAATGAAAGTGGAAATGAAGTTGAACATGTGCAGAAAGTTGATGATGAATGTATATATGCATATGCTATGTTTTTAGTGTTCATGATCAATAATGGACTATAATTTGTTTATGGATGATATTGAGATGAAATGGATTTAAGAATGATGGGGAAACGAGGAGTAATTAAAGTATAAATGATAGACCAAGCATAAGGTGTTGAATGTAGTAAGTAAAGAGTTAGAAATCTGGAAAGTATAGATGTAATTGGATAGATTTTGGGGCAAGAGGCATAACTTTTCCTGGTGATGTCTAATTGAGGTCAGTTAAGTATGCTTTTGAAGAGGATTTCAAGTTTTACAACTTCTATGAAGACCCTAATGAGAGATTTTGTTATCTAAAGGGTCAGAATTTCATATTTCTTTAAGTGTCCCGCGAATGTCCACCCAGCGGACATGATGTCCCTTCAAACAGACATGGGCAGAGTTGGAAAGTTGGAAAACCTGAGAATGTCCACCCAAAGGACACGAAGTCCACCCAATGGACATTCACCAGCCATTTGGACTTAATTTAGGCTTGAATAGAGCTTGCATTGAACCTAGAATTGTGTTTGGATTAAGTGACTAAATGTGTGATATTTATAAAGTAATAATTGAGTTTATAACTTAGTAAATGAATTGTTAATATCAAAGTAACAAAGGCTTGAGTATGATAGGAATGAAGATGTTCATATGATTGTAGTAATGATTCAAAGGAGTTGAGTAATAGGTATTAAGTAAATGTGAATGAGAATTGGGTATTATGAGAGCATATAATGTTATAAAAGAAATGATGAGAAATTGATTTATGATATTAGAATAACCAAGTTTTATTGAGGTGTAAGCCTAAGAATAAGCTAGAAATATACAAAGGATAGATTGAATGGTGAACTTAGAATGATCATGTACAAATGAAGTGAAAACCTAAGTTTAATTAGGTGTATATGATTTATAAAATGAGAATGAACATAAGATGTGAATTTAGGTAATATACCCGGGATTGTCATTGAACATGCATTATACACAACACATATACATATGTATGTGATTGAGGATTCATAAGATTATGCAGTTAATAATGTGTGTGCAATGTTTGTATTGCATGATGTTGATATACAAGATAGAACATCCGCATCCAAACATTTCAGCATTATGGAAGCTAATGCTAATATGGAGCATACTGTGAGTTGACCCAGATGGTCTCATTTTCATTGTTTGTTTTGTTTTAAATTATGTATTGAATTACTACTGATATGATTGATATGAATGTGTTACTTCTGAACAATAAATGTTCGAGGCGTTTGATGCATGTAAAAATAATTGGAAATGCCCCTTGAATGTGAATTTGAAAGAATAAGTGATACTTAACATTATTGTTGAATGCCGGACCAAGGTCCGATGATAAATGTGAATGTGAATGTAAATGTGAAACTGAAATCAAGCGACTAATTGAATATATGTGAATGTGATGCATTTCATTATATGAATGCATGACAACATAAAGGTTGTTGTGACTAAAGTAGCCCCCAAAAAAGAGCTCAAAGCTCAGAAAGTGAAAAAAGAGCTTAAAGCTCATAATGTCATAAAAGCCTATGGCTCACTATGTAAAATGAGTCATGTATCCCAAAAGATAAGGTACAATTATTAATGAGTCCAATATCTGCAATAAATACGGAACAGTTATAGGCACTGGGTCATAACAATAACAATTCAAAGTGAGTCTTGTGAGCATTACGTATGCATTTGATATGTATGATTTAAATGGTTGAAATAAATAATTTGAATTATTTCTGAATGTGAAATATGATTTAAGTGAATATGAAATGTATGTGACTCAACATGATGAATTGATTAAGTGATGTGAATTTTGTGAGTATATGAATTGATGTGTTATGTGATTGAGTGAGCCATCGAAGATGACCCACTCACTGAGTTGGCAAAACTCAACCTAATATTTGCAACATTTTTCAGGCTTAGAGAAGATCTCCAATGCCATTGCATTCGAGTAAGAAATAGAGGTCAAGATCAATTCACGTCTGCATATGTATTTCATTATTTTGTGTCAAAATGTGTACTCACAAGTATTGTACAATGTGTATGTGAATGATTTTGTAATGTAATGACATTATGACTAAAAGTATTTTGCATCTGTAATGGGCGTAAGTGACCACTAAAATTCTAATGATATGTATAATGGTTGTAACACTTATGATTGAAAATGTTTATAAACAAAATGGACTGAAATTGATTATTGGTTTTCCAAAATATGCGTGTGAAGCATAAAAAGATTTTAATGGTTATGATTGACTAACTGTCTTTGTACACCACACTTGTAGAGTCTATTCTCGAATACCGTCAATTTGTTCAGGTTTGGGAATATGCCCTATAGGAGTGGGTGCTACGTGGTGTCTTCAGTTCGAGACTATAGTGTCTCTACAGTTTGATGCCTTCAGGTATTTATAGTTCGATACTTTCGGGTATCTACAGTTTGATATCTTTAGATATCTACAGTTCTCATTATCCACACCTACGGCAATGTGCAGGCCAAACATAGAAAGTAAATTAAATATTTATAAAAAATAAATACAACATGACAACATGAATAATTGGTATTAATGACCATTTGTACTGATTATATTGATGATTTATAATTATGAGTAGTTGTATTGATAATTTGTATTAATGAGCGTTGAATATCAACGTTTGGTTTATAAATGTGAATTTAAGATTTATGAATATTGTACCTTGATTATCTATGTCATCACTATTTATACATTTTGTGATATTTATGAATGTGTGTGCTTAGCGGATGATTGTTGTGAGTAGTCATCCAAACTAAGTGTTTCCCCACTAAGCTTTCAAGCTTAGCACGGGTGTTAATCTATGTAGGTTCAAGTAATAGGAGTGAGGTACAAGGATCATATGCAGGGACCTAGGCCAATCGTTAGTAGTAAATGTCCTTTTTTATTGTATCTTTTGGGTTAAAGATGATTGTATGTGTAATGGTTTATAACTAAGAATTTAGGTTATACGAATATTTCTTTTGGATTATCATGTAAATGCAAAGATATAATACTAATCTTAAATGATAAAAGTGATATGAAATTTTGTAATATGTATATGTACAACATTAAACATGCAAATGTGTGATGAAATTCCCTATAAATGAATAGAAATGTATGTCATGAATATGATACTTTGGTTACCATATATGTGAGTGGTTGTAGGTTTGGTTTAGGAGATGTTACATTTTGTGGTATTAGGGCCATGGTTTTAGGTGGTTCTGGCCAATAAGAGTCTAGTGATGTGTGATATGGTTTGGTTTTTATATTGGCCTAATGTAGATGCCCCTATTTTCTTATAGATAGTAGAGATGAAAAGACCTCATGAAGTTGATGAGGAGTCAGCTGATGGTGTGGTGGGTAGAGAACAATCAATTTCAGGTCCTCCTAAGCCTCCAAGGTGTGAAATATTGGTAATGTTAGTACCTGGGGAGATGTTTCTAAAGCTCTCCCATAATATGATAAGATTGATGGATCTAATGACCATGCCTAAAGCTATCATAGAAGCCTTGAGAAAGCATAGGGCAAAAGAATTTATCGGTATGACTCTAAAAGAATCCAATAAAGCATAAAACTAGTTAGAGTGAAAACAGACTAGAGGAGAAAAAGTTTCCTCCCAAAGAAATGGTTACCTGTGTTGTCTCTCTCCTACAAGGAACAGCCTATGACTGGTGGAAATTAGTCCCATTGCATCTTTAGATGGCTAACTCTGTGACTTAGGTGTTCTTTACCCAAGAGTTTAAGAAGAAGTATGTTACAGACGCTTATAAAGCAATTCAATGGAAGCATTTTCTAAATTTAAGACAAATAAACCTATCTATGGTTAAGTATGAAAAGGAGTTCAGTCAGCTCAGCAAATATGCTCTAGAGCTTGTTCCAACGGAGGCATTTCGATGTCGACAATTTGAGGATGGATTGTATGATTCCATCAAAGAGTACTTGGTGACAATAACTTCTTTAGAATAGGTGAGCTACAATCAGCTTGGTGCAGTTACCAAAGTAGAGAAGCAAGAAACGGTCAAGAGTGAAAGGGCACAAAGGAGGAGTTTTTCCAGAGGTGGCTTATCTTCTCACAAGAGGACCTGAGACTCACAAGAAGCGTCCCTAACAGGGTTAGTCTATAGCCCAGTCACCAAAAGAAGATGCTAGAGGCAGTCCATAACATATATTACTAATAATGGCTCTCCAACTAGACAGGGAGATGAACTCCTAGAGTGCCCACATTGTACCATGAGAAATTAGGGCACATGTAGATGGTTGACTGGGGCCTATTTTAAATATAGAGGTACTAATCATTAGATGGTTAATTGTCCATAAGGCTCAGGATAGAGTACACCACCTCAGAGGAGCAGAGGGGCATCCTAACACCCATTGCAACTAGAGGACAAGGTAGAGGCAAAGGTGGACTAGGCCAACTTAGGATCACTTCGAGCACAGGATCTAAGTCTGTTGATCATCCTATGACACTAGCCGGTCTAGCACAGACATATGTTATAAAGGCTCATGAGGAACAGGACTCCTCAGAAGTTACAATTGGTATTTTTCTCTCTTTGATTTTGATATACATGCATTGATAGATCCCAATTTCACTCTTTCATACATTTAAGGGGAATGCATGATAGAATGTTATCAATAGATTGACTAGCCTATGATATACATATACATATGACTAGTCCATTGGGCCATATTATATATGTGAATAGAGTGTATAAAGATTGCCTTATTAAGATACATGGGAAATAGTTCGCTGATAGTTATAGGTTACATTATGTTTTAATGGGTATTTTAGTATGCTTTTAGTTATTAATTAGATTATTTGTGCATGTTTAGGTTTAGAATTGCGTTGGTGTGATTATGTATTTGTGTTTTTTAGAATTATATGGGTTAGAGCTTGATATAGGGCTTTAATGTTGTGTATTTGAGTTGTTTTGATGTGTTTGTTATTGTTTGAGATTAGGTAAAAAGAGGTCAGAAAAGATATGGAGAAAGTTCGGGGGAAGAACAAGTGCCACGATCGTACAATCGTGACAGAAGTAAGCTAGGAAGGCAACGATCGCGACTGAAGTAAGTATGATAGGCCACGAGGTGACAGACACGAGAATAAAAATGTATGTCATGACTGTTTATACAGGTTTGGTTACCATGTATGTGGGTGGTTGTAGGTTTCATATAGTTACACCTAGGTCCTAATTTCACATTGAATTGAGGAAAATCTGAAGAAAAACAAATCTTCATCATTTAAGACTTTTTTTAATCCCATATTATGACATTTATGGTGAGCCTAAATCTTGATTACTTGGTAAGTAGGCCTTTCCTTTATGAATTATCCTATTAGTGTGGCCTCCCACTTAGTAGCTCGCTTTCCCTTCAGATTTAACAATTATCAAGCGGGAATGGAGGGGTTTCTTGCAGCCGTGAGAATCAATGCTCCTATAACAAACACCAGGATGTACAATTGTATAAGGAAACTTCATTTGACCAAAATGGAAATGAAAATGATGAACAAAAGCATAGGGAGCAACACTCAGAATGATATTCTAGATGCCAAAAAGAACCTGGAGAAAATACTGGAAGAGCTTTATAGGGCACCTCATGATGACTAGCTTAGGAATGGAGAATGGGTTGCAATGGGGCACTACATGAGAATGTTAGAAGTGAACAATTCATTATTGAGGCAAAGAGCAAGAACAATTTGGCTCATAGAAGGGGATAAAAACACCAAATTGTATTATAGGGCTATAATGGAAGAAAGAATACAGAAGGAATTACCTCATTGAAGGATGGAAATGGGAAAACCCTCACTCAAAAGGAAGATGAACAAAAGGAGATCCATGATTTTTTTCTCCAAAATAATTGAAACAAGATCAAAAATTTCATCTAGGTTTGAGGAGGTAAGGAATATCATCAATTCATATATAACAAAACAACTAGTTGCAAGTATAATTCAAACTTTGATGCTGAAAGTATGGAGAGAGCCATATTCTCCTTACAACCCCATAAAGCTTTTGGTCCAAATAACTATAATACCTACTTTTTTCATAAAACCTAAGACGAAACCAAAACAATAATAACTGAAGCAATACTTGAATTCTTCAAGAAGGGTATCATGTTAAAAGAAATTAACAAGACTTACATAAATCTAATACCCAAGGTGGCTTCCCAAGTACTATCAAGGACTACAAGCTTAGGTCGTGTTGTAATGTTATCTACAAGGTCATAGCTAAAATGCTCACTAATAGGGTGAAGCCAATAGTCAAGTAGATAGCTAATGGTTCTCTAGGAGCTTTTATAAAAGGTAGACCAATTGGAGACAACATCCTAATGGTGCAAGTGCTTTTTAAAGGATATAATAAGCGGACGACACCAAAAATTTGTGTTAAGGTAGATTTTCACAAAACATTTAACTCATTAGATTGGAATGTTTTTGCTAAATATCTTGTAGGCTATTAGGATACCTCAACTATTTATAATTAGACAGCTTAAAGTGTTACCTCTATCTCTTATGAAGTACTAATTAATGGAAAGTGTACAAGTTTGATCAGGGAGCAAAGGGACTAAGGCAAAGGGACCCTATGTCCTCTTACCTATTTACCCTTACTATGGAAGTGCTAGTTAGGATGATCAACAACCTTTCTCAGAAAGGAAAACTCAAATTCCATTATACGTGTAGGATGCACCATCCTTTAGACATGATCTTATTTTGTTCTCCATAAGAGATCTTAGCTCAATGTCAACATTAATGGGAGCACTGGACTCCTTTAGAACCTTATTAGGCTTATTCATCAACAAGGACAATAGATAACTACTAATCTTAGGAGGCGTAAAGACACAAACTATCACCTTATCCTAGCTAACAGTTCTAAATTAGAGCAAACTCTAATCATATACTTGGGAATACCTATTACCACCAAAAGGCCTTCGATTACTTGATTTAAACCGCTACTAAAGAGGATCCAAGGTAGACTTACAAGCTAGAAACAGAAACATCTATGGCAAGGAGGATTCAAATGGTGAAATCAACACTAAGTAATCTCTATGTGCACTATACCTCACATTTGTTGTTTCCTAGGAAATTGATCTAAGTCATTAACAAAATAATGTATGGATTAATATGGAAAGGACACTTGAATGTAAGCTAAGGTGAGATGGAGAAGTTTGCAAAACTTGGAGAGATGGGGGGTTAGGGATTCTACATATAAGGAACTCAAACCAAGTCCAAATGTTTAAAAGAGTTTGGTGGGTTCCCTCATATTACGTCAGAAAAGGGAGCTTATGGGGCTGGTGGATTAAAAATGACACATCATATACTCAAAATATATCCTTATCTCAAGCAGAAGCACGGAATAGACTTCACCAACATAGTAGGAAATGGCCCCTCCACCTCATTCTGGTATGATAATTAGTCCCCCTAAGACCAGTATCTGAGAACCAAAGGATGATTGCCTTGAGGAACACACTAGATGACAATATTACATTGAAGGAAGCCTTAACTATCCGTAACCAGACCATAACTAATTCCATACATGCAACAAAATTTCTCATAGAATTATAACCGAATTTGGAGGACCAGAAAATATAGAGGCATCACCAATCAGGAAAATTCACCAATCATACGTATAGGATTAGTGAAGTTTCCTACATAGCGGGACAATTGCATAGTAAGTTCCACTATTAATGCATTGTAGAAGACAAATGACAATTATTTTAAAACAAATCCTTGACGACCTTGAGTTGGATATACAATTGTTCCAAAAAGGATACCCTAAAGAATTTAAAGAGTTATCTCCAAAAGCTTTCAACTGGCAGGTTCGTACCGGCAGACGCAATCATAAATATTCCCTTTAATCAACTTCTCTGCCAGTCTCTGATTTTTCACCATTGCAAGCTGCAAAGTACGTTACATATGGTCAATGATAACTTTCTTTAGTTTCTTGTTTGCAGATTCAGCGAAATATAAAAATAAAGTGTTAAGGATTGCAAAAGCAGCATGGTTTAACCAAAATTTAGCTGTTCATTAGAACTTAAACATGGAAACCAATTTCCAAATTTCATATATGAAAGGAGATAAACAAGATAGTACCTTTAAAGCCTCACATTTGAACCTGGCATTAAAGTTGGTGTGAAGTGCTCTACCCATTCCTTCCAAGACAATCTGCACAACAATCCCCAGTACGTGCTCACAACTACATAATGTCACTCCTTCCTTTTTCTTTTTGTTTTAGGAATCAAAATGGGGAAAATATTAAAAAAGACGAGGAACTAAAAAGTTTTTGGTAATAAAATACATGCATAAGATAAGTTAATTCTTTCTGCATGCAGAGATTTCAGAAAACAGTGATTAACAAGATATAGTCAATAGGAATGGGACTTCATACCAAATCTGCATCCTTTGCAGCAGCAGCAAGCTCAGAGCTGACTTGCCTTAGATCTATGCAAGGACTACCGCACCCATTTTCAACAACCATCAAAGGGACTGACGGGGAATTGTCTTTAGAACCATCCAAAGTGTTGACCATTACATCCACAAGTAGGCCTCCTGCTTCAGCAGCTCTTCGAAGTATGTCACAATGCTGTGGACAAGGATAATCAGTTCCCCCACTTTGATTTATAGAAAATATTTGATGAACAAAGCTGAAAGTAGAATAGCACACAGTCATTGAGCTTCGGGCAACCAAACCAAACCAGATCTTACATCTCACATCTCACATCTCACATATCACATCTCATATTTTCTTTCTGCATCATAGTCAAAACTACCAATTTCTTTAGCTAACTAGTACTGTAAAGATAATCTTTTTATTCCTTCCTTAAAGTGTATAAAGCAGGAGAATTGAGACGGGGGGGAAAAAATTGCTGTAGAAAAGGTAATTTATGCATAGAAGAACTTGGGAAAGAGAATACCAGACTTTCAAAAGTGAGGAAAAGAAATCCATAAGTATGCTATGCCAATTGTAAAATCATGTTTGAGTATGGACAAACCTTTGCAGCCTCTGCTACAATATCTGGAAGCTCCATTGCAGTCACATCATTCAGTGCAGGAAGGGAATTAGCAACCAGGACAACCTGCATGGAATGGATTACAGAATACTACCAATATTCTTCTTTCAACTGAAAAAATAGGAAATATTGCAGCATAAACTCACACACACACACACACAAACACACACACACACACACACACACACACAAACACACACACACACATGTATATATTATACAGCTATATTTTTAATTGCTGCAGATAAACTTGAAAGGAAAACATTAGAATTATGATTAGAAATTTCTTACAAATTTAAAGTTTACCTCGGTTCCATGACGGAGGAGTTCCCTTGCTAGAGGAAGCATACCCAGAACAATATCGGCACCTGAGTTGTCCACAAAAAGTAAAGCTCTCTTGTGTGGTTGAGGCCTCTTGTCCCCAGAACCCAGCATCCTCTTTTTGAAGAGATCAAAATCATCAACCTAAAGCAGCATTAAAAATGAATGCATCATTAGTACACAATTCCACCGTAGTACCCTCTAGAGGTATTTTCTCCACATACCCGCCAAGGTCTTTGCATTTTATTACGACTCATTCTATAAATTTCAATAATTGTCCCCTTATGATAGAGATCCACACAGGCGCGAGATCCCCAGTCAAAGATATTTGCAGCTAGAACGCCCTCAATTAAAGTAAGCAATCTTCTCTCCTGCAAAATGGAGAAGTTTAATCATTAGAATTCCTGAGAAGCAACCGTACACAGGATTTGGTAGACTAAATCGTCTTAAAATGGCTCACCGAAAAGATATTTAAGGATGTAATTATTTCAGTTGAAAGTACAATCTATGCTACTTGGATAACAGCAAAGGAAAGAAAGAAATGTTTTCATGACACACCTCACTCATGTTATCAAGCTCCACCAACAGGTCAGGTAATACAGCTAGTGATGCCTCGTTTTCCCTGTTACATCAAGAAACCATTAAATTGGGGCAAAAGAGGTGTATCAAAAGAAGTCACAAGCAAGTTCATCTCCATATTCATGATCCTCTTCATTCCAACCTATATAATCAAAAGGAATTGGATAAAATTGCAGTCAAAAGTACAAATTAAAGCAGTTTCTGTTGCAGTGGTTTTATAACTCAGTTCAATATAAGAAAGGAAAAGAATAAATAAGCCCATGAAGTTTTGAAAACAAGTCATAGAAGTGTTGCCAATTAAATTAATATTACATCCTAATTTTTAGGGAAGGGCAAAAAAAATCCCCATGGAGGAGTGAAATAGAAATGAAATGGCAAGATTTCAACCAATTTTTTTGATTCACAAATATCAGTAAAGGCACATGTGAGTTATCCAGTTTACAAGTACTTGCAATTGATAGAAAGGAAGCTGCTTCATTAGAGACTAGGTGAACTACTATTAAAATAAAACATTAGGGGACTATTTGAACCAAAAGAAATACATAAGTTATTTCAACAAATTTTGATTTCTTCATGGGCTGAGTTGTCCTTTCCCATAAGCAAGTTTGTGGTAATAGATATTTATTGTTGTTTGAAAAAGGGAAAAGCGTAAGAGCTGTGCACATCCAAGCAAGAAACAGTAATGCCATTTGATTCACATAAACCCTATAAACACAACCAGTAGATGTGGATGTAAGGAGAAAACAGTGATAGAAACAAAGAAGATACTACAATAAAATTATATTTAAGGTTTGAGAACAAAATGCAATTACCTCTGTTTTATTGTTCTATATGCATCAACAAATTGGAACTCTCTCAAGCACTCTTCCCTTAGCTCCAAAAGATTAGCCAACCCTAACTTTCCATAGGCAGCAGGCTCTTCCATCAACCTGTTAATGGAATTAAAAGGTTAAGAAAAGGAAAGCACAATGCAAGTTAAAAATATTTACGTTTAAAAATGAAACAACCAATTAGGAAATTCACAACCTCAAAGCAAGCAAGGATACATGACATCAACAGTTGAAGGCAGCAAATAAAGTCTTTTGTGATTTGATGATATTAAAACCAATCTTGGGTTCCAGAAAGAAACAAAATCAAATGAGGATAATTTGATAAGTCCATAAGTTAAGAATTAAAATTATCAACAATATTAACTTCACCCTCGCATCTTAGACAATAAAATCTAACATTTCAAAACTAAAGGTTATTTGTTCTCTAACATCTTACAGGAAAAGTCCACACAGGAAATCTGACAGACATAGTTATATGATAACCTGGCTAGGTGAGCAGAAAATGCACAAGCAAAAGCATCACCCCTTCTTTTAGCATCATCAGTCCCACCTTCACTTGCCACTGCCTACCATATTGATATTAAAGCAATTAGAAGAAAAGAAACTAACAGCATCTTCCCCTTAAAATGCTAGAATCTTGGAATGCCCAACCATAAAATAAAGATTTGAGGATCAAAATTGAAAGAAAGCAAATTGCATACAAGGACCTTACTTCCTCTGGGGCCTGGAACAGGTTAAGTTTAAAATAATATATTGATCTTAAAATAATATATTGATCTAAGTTGTTCTATGGATCTTAAAACTGGTCATACTCATAATGCACAAGTGATGCACTTGAAAATTTTACTGCAAGTGTCTGTCATGATGTACCTGAGGAAATTCTTAAGCCTCAAATCTGGATGCTGCTACCATATGCAGAGATAATTTTCTTGATCACTCTACCTACTTTATTAATGTACAAAAGAGAAATAGCTCATGCTACTTTATAAAAAGAGGAATTATCAAAATCTTTTAACATCTAAATGTATCAAGATGTTCAGTTCCCATAGGAAGTACTTATTGACTAGGTGTGCAAGTGTAGTCAGATATATGCTGTTCACACAAATATAAAACTACACATGCACCCGCACATTCAAGAAGAGGGTTACAGATTTCAAAGGAATAACTGATGTTTACCTTATCGACTAGATCTGACAAATGCTCAGAAAGTAGTGTGAGCCAGTACCTAAACCAGTATACAAAAAACAGCAAATAGACCTCAGTTATTGCACCATCAGATGGTAACATTATTGAAAATAATCTGCTCATTGAGTTCCGCTACATATGCAACCAACTATAGAATGTACTTACTCTAGCTCACTGTGGTCTCCAAGGTCAATAGTATTGGGTTCGTACCTGTAGCCATTTAAGTCAGTCTACTGCATATGTAAAAATAATAAAATGAAGTAAATATACCACTATGTAATGGTCCTTACTTTTTTGGGTCCACCAAAAGTGGAAACACCTCTAATGTCGGCACAAGATGAAGAACACCAACATTCAGATTACTTGCGTCAGGACGCAAAATACCACCTCTAGCTGATGGAACCTCAAAGCCACCAAGTCCCGTGGTCCCAGATGGAGCCATTGGCACAGGTGCAGTAATCTCAGTTCCTTTGAGCACAAACTTTTCCATCCACGATATCTACATTAAAATCAAGCAGAATTAAACAACGTCAAAACAATATACAAAATCATGCCCATGTAGCACCTAAATTGTTTAAGGAAACTCCATCTGGGGCATGTCTTTATATCAGTTTACAAACTTGGATGGTAGCCACACCTTTCTTTCAATGAGTAAATCTCACCTTTCAGATCATCTTTCCAATTCCCAAGGACGAAATCAGTAGGATACCAGAAGTTTTTTGGTTTGAAAATTTACAATTCAAGACAAACACTTACCTATAAGAAGAATCAGACTTTATGTCTGCATCTCAGGTCAAATTTTAAGGAAGTTCATGTTGCCCTTACCAGGACCTTAGAGAAGGTTTGAGAAATAGAGAAATAGAAAGAGCATCTACAAGCTCCATCAAAGTTATATTGAGGTGTCATATAGTCACCACAACAGCTAATAGGTGTTGCATAGTCTTTACTACAGACAGTTTATCAGATTCATAATTCAGCTAATACAATTTGGTTGCTAGTAATCTAATCAATACTTTAATAACAATCACTTGGTTTAATTTCATATGTTTTATTCCATGAGATACAAGTAAAAGTTGATACCTAGAATCTATTCTTCCATTATCTCCAAGGCCAATGGAATAATTAAAGTAGATGATTCCCAGGAACCAGCATCATGGAATTACTTTTATCAACTTTAACTAGTGGCAGCAAGAGCATCAATACACCATAAACATAGGCACACACAAATGCAAGGAGTGAGTGACAGTTTGCTTGCATGCCTAAAAGCCAAAAAATGCAAGATGATATTCCATCTGTACAACCAATGTACACTAACTGCAAAAAAGCCTTTTAAATGCTTATTAAATGTCAATTTACAACCTCCTGATTGAAAGTCCAAGCATTTTCATCACCACGAAGTAAGCTCCTATAAGCTCAAGTTGGAACATCTATCAAGAACAAATTTACGCAAGACCCATAGGAAATAGTCATAGACACATGGTAAGTTGCAATAAAGATTCCGATGCTCAACCCCAATAGATCAAATATTCCATACTGTGTTTTTCAAACAAGAAGCTCAATACTTGAGTTTATTAAATCAACTTGAGAAGTGCCCTATGTCCACACAGAAAGAAAGCATAAAAGGAAGTAAGCAAATTTTGAAAAGATGGGCTACCAACACAACATCAGTTTCGCTTGTCAGAGCCAAACATATTACAAATGATCTGATAATACCTATTAGGGATTTAGTGTTAGCATATAAAAAGTCCTATATTGGAATAGTTCCAGTATCTAACTTTAGAATATTTGAATGCCCTACTATTGCAAGTAAATGGCCAATAAAATACTCAATAATAAGCCATTTGAGTGTCTCTTTCTCTCTTCCACAAGACCAAACCACGCACCTATTTTTTACAGTCAAGAAGAAATTAATACTGTTCTGGAGATATAGATAAAATGATACACTTGATATTTGACGATAAAAGGTTGTGTAGTTAGAGAAGTAATATAAATCCATAGAAGTATAGGCGCTTCACTTAAATTAGTTGGACACAGTGCCACACATTCAATCACATCATTTGGGACCTGATATGATCCAGAAATTAGCAAAAGCAAATGAACTCACAGTCGTTTACTAATGGCTTTCTAGGCCACATTTTTGTAACATCAATAATACTTGCCTTCTCATTTAGATCCCCAAGTGGAGGTCCATGAATTTGTCCTCCTGTATAAGGTGCACCCATTGGGAATCTTTCCACTAATTGGTGAACCATCAAGTCATCAAGACCATGCTTTTCATAACTCATAAATGCACCTAGAGCTCCCAGAAATCCTTCATGCCGAAGAAACATTGCCTGCATATCTCCTTTTGACCTATCCAAGTATTAAAACTTCAAATCCTCTTTAAAAATACAGAAATCATTGATATAAATGTATCTTGATTACTAAGTGTGCCTTAAAGCAGGAAGCATGGGGTAAACAATATGATTACAATCAGTTTAGTATAAGAAGAGAAAGTTAATACCGCGTAAATCATGCATACCAGAATTGTACAGCAAAAGATATTGTGTCCATTGTATATGCATGACCTCTAATAAAGAAACCTCCAAAAAAGATCCGTTTAAGCCCAAATCGAAGTGCATTTAAGTATGAAATCTGCATTGAATACATCTGATTCAGAAACCTCAACAACAATATGATTTATGTCAGGTTCTTCCATAAAACAATGCCAGACAACAGTAAAGCAAAACCAAATTGCAATGGAATTGTTAAAACAATAACAAGATACAAGAAGAGCAGAATCCACAGGTTCTTTTGGAAGATGAAACAAAATCAGGAACCTTTTATAAAGTAGAATGTTTCATGTAACTCACCTGCCCAATATTATACGAAATCATTCTCAAGAGGGAAAGTGAAATATCTTCAGGCCTGTAGTCTTCAAGTTCTTTATTTTCAGATATAGCCTTACCAAAACTAGAAGCAATAGTTGATGCTGACAGACCAATCTACAAGGGAGGGGAAAGTCACACAAGATATCAAGAAATAGTTCTCCAATAATTCATGTTAGAGGCCTTCATGCTAATGTAGTAGCACCAGCGTCTACGAAAGTGGAAGCATTTGAAAACTGTTAAAAAAGAAAGTAACATGAATGAAAATCAGAATATACCTTATTATAATCCATACCACCATAAATATCACCAACAAGCATGTCAATGGTCCTATTATCTCCCCTTTGACTCAGCTCTAGCAACTCATCAAAACTGAGAGTAAAGATCAAGAAAGACCTCAGTAAAGTTCCTAATTTGCTGAAAGCTAAAGAAATTATTGGATATTACAATTACCTCTTGCATTTTGTTAACAGTCTTCCCAACCCCCAGTAGGTACCACCGCCAACATTTGTCCCACTAACCCTCTGAAACTTACCATCTCCATCGACCTAAATAGAATTAATAATATTGAACAAGTTTCTGTCACTGGACAATTTGAGGAGTTTCAAGAGTTAGCAAACTGGAAAAGAAATCCATATACCTTGATCATACTAACACCAGATCCTACATTCACAAGAAGGTAAGGGAACAGATCAATTTGGTCGATCTGAACAAACTCTTTCTGACCTTCCATATGTGTGAAAGCTTCATGACGAATAGCCTGCCCAGTTATGGTCAGAAAGTAGTAGAATTGGTGAATTGAACAATTGCATTTCTACGCATGCGCAAATCAATAGAAACAAACCCATAGAAAATTACGAGTTCAAAATTAAGTGTTGGCAATAAAACAAGATATATCCACTACAAAATTGCTTTTCCAGAAAGCAAAAATAGTCACTTTCTCAATTACAGAACGCAGATAACTATCAATCAGTTTCAAGCAATAAATCCAAGCTGACAATTCTTCAACAATATTCTGTTCAAATTACAGTTAATAGGGTGTCCAAACAGATAGTATGATGTGAGACCAACAAGTAACAAAGATTTCTTAAAACTTAGGTGCAAATTAAAATTTTAGTGATTGATTTCTAGACTTAGTATTCTTAGTTCAGTAAGTAATTTTTAGGTATATAGGTAACTAAACTTCACCATTCAGTTCCTTCTCAGTTAGGTTTCTTATTTATCTTCTTTGCTAGTTAGATTTTCTTAGCCGATGTAGTAATGAGTTTCTAATTATATAACTAGAGGAGTTAAGTCAGTATAAAATCATATTTTACTATTGGATAAAAGATATTGAAGCATTTTCCTCTCAGCTTTTCTCTTTTTCTTCCATTCTTTTCTTCCTCTTCTCTACTCTAAAAGCTATCTTTCTTCCTATTTCTTTACCTTAAAATTTTGTTCGTAGAATTTGTCCTACATCATAGTATGCCATAGCTTTCGCTAAATTTACACTGAAAAACCAATACTCACAGTTCATACATCATGTTTATGTATTTTTATATTAAAAATAAACTTTTTCCATCAAGAATGTGCACATACAAGAGCACCCGGGGGAAGCAAATTGTATACACCTAAGAGCCCATCAGTAAAATGTTTGACTTAGAATATGAATAAACAGTAATTCCAATCACACAAAAAAAAGGATGACTTGAGGCCATACATCAGAAATTAACATTAACAGTTTGAAGATATTACCTTAAGTAAAAAATTTGCTCCAGCCACTAGACAATCCATTTCATCTTCTTTGTCAAGACTGACCCCAAGCCTTTCTTTGAAAAGGTCTGCAAACTTGTATGCCCCACCGCCTGTGGCCTTTTCAGAAGAACTTGTTAGTAACAGTATACACTAAAATTGTATGAACAGAACTGCACAAACTAAAAGAATAATATTTAAGTCATCACAGAAACAGTTTGCTTTCCTTCAAAATTGAAGATGATCTGTGTCACTAAATTAAGAAAAAGAAGTAGACAAACATCAACAGAATTAACTGTCTTAAGGGATGAGCAAAATGCTAAGAACGAAATATAAACCAATTTAAGTGAATGAAAACCACAGATTGGGGCAAAGCATCCGTCAAAAAACTAAAGTTTTAAGCATTAGGATACAAACTCCATCGACAGGTAAGTAGGATGCTAGCATTCCCACTCCATCAGCAATTCAATAACTGTAGCAAATGGAAGAGTCATTTCTCCCGATCTGATGTGTCAGCATTTCTGATCAGATTGGTAATCATCCCACATAACACTAATCTCTATCCATAGGCAATGTTCCAACTAACAACACATATTCTTTTCTACTCTATCCTTGCTTCAATTCCATTAAGGAAAAAGGGCGATCTTGCAGAGAGCCAATACTTGCCATATAATCATCATTTTCTCAAAGGAAGAAAATGCATCCCAGCCACCAAGGCCAAGGTTTCTACTGGTTTCTCACGTTCCCTGTTGCTTGCTATGTTTATGTACAAAAACATTGTCGTTTGCTTTACCTTAATTAACCAGCACCTAAAGAGTAATACTATTCACAAACTTTACCTTAATTACAACATTGTCGTTTGCTGGATTCTCAGATTGCCAGCCATGTGAATACAATCCTATCCACAAGAAATTCACCAGATTTGTCAAGAATGAAAAGGAAGGACGAGGAAATACAATGCAACTGCCAATGGGGATGAAAGTTTGCAAATTGAATTGGTATTAATAGGAAAAATATAGCATAGATAAAACTCATTTTCTCAACATAGATCAAGTGTGACAGGTATGCATACCACCAAGATGAAGCTGCTTTGAAGAAATAAATTCTAAGCATTCGTTAATCTTGTGCGTCTCAAACTTCACAAAATGAAGCCTTCCACCAAGAATGGGGTAACTCCTCCTATTTCCATTAGAAATTCCTAGCATCTCCTTGACTGTCTTCTTCCTCTTATCATCAATTGACCGGTGGTCTTCACGTCTTGAAAAATACACCAATTTGATTAGTGATCCTGCAGGTCACATATTAAATAATCTTATCAATATTCCACTAATAACTTCAAAAGCTTCAAGATTGAGGTCAACAAATATTTGTATGATCACATCCCCTTCTCACATGCATTTAAGTGTAAAGCATCACAAAATCACTGAACCATTTGTGTGCGAAAACTCTCAGAAAAGTTGATGAAATGAGACTTATTCCAAAAATAGGTTTGACAAATAATATCTTAATCAGGATTAACAAGAACAGAAGAGTAGAAGGGAATGACTAAGAAAAATGGAATACATTTATGTATATGCATAGCACACCAAACTCCAGCCTTTAGCCCATCTCCACTATCCCTGACAATTAAATGAACTAAAATAAAGCAATCAAACAGCAATTCAAAGATAGGACAATCTTTCCAGATAGAGAAACCAAAACCAGAAAACCCAACTAGAAAAGGCAGTTCAGAAGGTAGGTTGCAAGTTAATACCTCCAATATCAAGAGCCAAATGAGATATATCATCAGATTGATTGGGCAAGAGGATTGTGGGATCCCTCTCCTCAAAATTCCCCTGTATTGCAGCTTTGCTTAGGTCCAACTGAGGCCTGGAACCGGAACGGTGGATGGAATTACCAGCTGGAGGAACCATTTCTCTTTCGGTTTGACTCTCCCTCAACTTGTCTGCCTCAGGATCCTCCTTTAGTATGATACCGTCAATTCCAAGAACTGGGTCCGCTTTTAAAGCTTCCATTATCCAAAATATCACCAACTACCCTTGAACCTACACATACACAACCCCACGACTGTTTTAGGTCAGAGGCTTGTTTGGTTACTTGTCCTGTACTTATAAATGGCAGAAATTTCTAGTGTTTGATCACATGACAGGCTTGAAGGGTTATCAAGTAGAAATCGCATCCAGACGTAAGTACAGAATGAATTTAAAATTCTTTCATCTTTTACTTTACTTTCCACATGATAAAGTTTTGGACCTTTTCACCATTACGCTCGGTAAACAACAACCGTATCTATATCCTACCAACGAGACACCCAAGAGGAAATTAATCACCAAAATTAGGCCCGCCAGATAAAGGATATGACGCTGACAATGAAACTTTCAGAACCAATACCAACTCCAACAAATACAAAGAGTAGCAATCATCATAAACCAATTTTTTAACTTATGAAAGCAACAGAGATTTAAGCTGGAAATACAGACCAAAACCCAGATAGCCAAATGCAGAGGGTCAGATGAAATAGAATAATAGAAATCAGGGCTGGGTCTTGGTAGATGAGTTGAGAAATTTCAAAGACCTGAATTGTGGTTGAGATAAACTAACAAAGAAAACAGCAGTAAATCAAAGAGTAGGGGTCACCCAATAAAGACTTTAGAGATGGGATCTTGTATCGGCACTGATTTGATCCTCAAGATTTAGAAAAAGAATATTGGGAGACACGACGTAAGGACTCTCGAGTCTCGACTCTGCAAACCAATCAAATGACAAGATACACGAAGACAAAATCTGTCGATGTCCCTCCCAGACTCAGGGTCCTATTTCAGACCAAAATTACTGGTCAGCAAAGTATGAGATTTGTTTTGGCAACTGGTCCAGGTAATAAAAATGCTGCAGCCTATGATGATGTAACCAAGGTCGTCAGCAAACAATTAAGGAACATGTCTATTTGACACAATTTATAAGATTTTATAAATAAGATCGTTAATTGGTTTGATAAAAAAAAACAATTATTGCAAACACTTCCACGACCTCTGATAGCTTTTTATGAAAAACAACATTTATTTGTAGTTTTAGAAGTGAGAACACCCTAATTTTTGTCATGTATTATATAGAAGTCATCCTTTCTTTCTTAGAAATTGGAAAGAAAAACAAAAAACAAAAGGAAGCACAGGCCTTAGAAGGGGGATCACACCCTCTGTTACTTTTATTCAGTTCTAACCCTGTGTCCTTAAAAGGCATTGGTCAAGTTGATCCAAGCCGGGTTCTATTGATACACATGTTGATACAATAACAACACTATCATTATAAATTCTGTTCATAAATGAGTTCATAAGAAGCCTAATAATACGTAACTTTATTTCTTACTAATAGAGAGACCGTTTAAAGTTTTTTTTTATCTCTTATGGCCTACCATTAATCTTGTTCCTATATATCCGTGTCTATATATATATATATATATAAAGAGAGAGAGAGAGAGATTGGATATGGGTTCAAAGAGAAGTGAATTTGGCATTTTAAGAAAATATGATTCATGGACAATGCATCTTGGTCGCAAAGTTTACAAGAGAAGTTTGTACAGCCCTTGAAATTATCCATGACCTTCAATCTTTACCTAATTGCTAACTATTGAATACCCTAGAAAAATTAAGATTGATATTATACTTGATAATTTAGTTGTGCAATCTAAAGACTCCAAGGTATGTTTTATTAGTGAAACACTTAGAATCAAGTCTCAACAATAACCTTAGATTATTTCACTCACCTTTGCTTGATCCAACAACATATGTCTCATTGAATTCAGTTCTTAAAAGTTTGTACAAACCACCTAGATCATTTCAGTTATCATTCCAGAACTATCAGTCTTAAACATTGCCTATTAAGCTCTTTATTTCCTAGTTATTAGAATCTCCCAATTATAATATCTATTTTAGAGTCCAAAAGTTGTTATTCCCATTTTTCAACTTCTAAAAGTTTGTATCATTTAAAAATAGGAGTTTATTCATTTGATACAAGTGAATTTTTGAGGATGTATAACTTCCATATACTCTTAGCTATTAGCATCTTGTTCATTTCTTTTATAGGTGCAGTGACAAGACCTCTTCTTCCTTTAGAGTACATAATTTACACTACTTTTTTTTTTTTTTTTGCAGTTGCCTTATTGGCATCTCTAGTCCATAGAAGTTCTTTATAATTTTCTCAATGATCTTGATTGGATTCTTTGAAAGAAGTAAGTGTGAGCTCCAATAAATATGCATATGACCAAAGACTTAAATGATGAGTTGCAACCTACTAACATATGAGAGAAATTTGTTATTCTAGTTGTTGATTCTCTTATGAATAGAGTCTAATAAAGGCAAGCAATCCTTGAATTACAGCTTTTTTATACAACACTCACTAATAGAATTGATGAGATTTTATATCAATAGTACAAGACTTAGGACCATTCTATGAAAAATAGGTTAATCAACAAAACAAACATAAAATGCATAAAAGAAAGATATGAATCACCACACTCTGAAAAATAAAGGATTGGGAGTGATAAGATTCTAAGTTTAATTGCAACTAGCAAAAAAGATAAGATCGTAGTTAATTCAAAAATAACTCTTCCTTTTTACATCCATAATATAGCCTTATATAAACTTAAAATCATAGTAATGTCAAAACTATAAGAGTTAGAATTTTAAAAGGAAATGACAATCTAGATATAAATTAATTAGAAACATATAACTTTCAAAGATAATTAATTCATATCTTAACATTATATAATAATTCCAAACAAACTAAAATACCTAATTATTCAAGTCCTAAAAGAATGTAACATCTTTAAAATAACAAAACTTAACTATTTAAAATACGTGTCTAGCCCTTACCATAGAGATAACCACTGCTGGTTTTACTCTAAAATTCTTACTGCACATCCACTAGACAAGTCCAACACTGGTTAAATTGAACTCTAGCACCAGGTTGCTTTTACTTCTCCAATCTACAAACCCAGCTTAGTGACCAGCATTGACTTTCTTTTAATTTTGGCTTTAGTTACGCCTTATAATTATTATCTTTAGTTTTTAAACACTTGACTTTAGTCTTTCACGAGCTTTTCAAGCTCCTCTTCATGCCTTCCTCGTGTAGAAGTTTGTCCATCTCAGGTCACAATTTTGAGTCTCATAATTTCTCCTTTCCTTAAAATGATTTGTCCTTAAATTAGCAACTTCGTCTACAACATTAAAAAGTATTTAGCGCTTGGTCAAGAATGCTTCTCCCACATGTCACACTCTTGCTACCAAACTCACTCCTTCCCCTCGTATTTATCTTTCATATATACCATCCCCAAAATACTTGAATTAGTCCCACCTTTTTGTTACCATTCCCTTCCCCTCTATTCCTCCTACTTATTTGCTTCATCCTATCCCACTTGCATACTCGACACCCTCTTAGTGACCAACGTCCTTCTCTCTTCAATTTTCTCAATGCACTCCTCATCACGAGCATATTTCAAGTTAGGCTTATCATCACCTGACTCCTCTTCATTTGTAGAAACATATTTGAGTCCCTCGTTACACATGTCATCACTATTATCATCCAGGTCAGGCATCACATCATATATTTCCTTTTCACTTTCGGACACTTCATCGTCTACTTCCTTTTCACTCTCAATCACATTATTGTCCTCCTACAAGTCATCAAAGGCATTATCACCATCCTCGTCATAAACTTCAAATTCATTCACTCTAGTAGATACTGATAGATTAGATTGAAATCTATATAAGGCATATTTATGTTTATCCCAACTATCCTTCAATTCACCTAACTGACTAAGAATTTGCTCATGTTAGCCTTGTATTGGATTAAAAAATTCCATGTGTACCATATTTCCCCCAGTCTTTTCTCTTTATTTACTTCTTTATCTTTGTACTTTTTTTAAAAAGTTTGAGTCGTATCCTATCTGTAAAAAAGTTAGTCACAAAAGCACTCTCTCGTATGTTTCTCTCAAAATTTTACTAGACTCACAACCTAAATCATTAAACAAAGGTTCTTTAAAAACTACACAATCTTAATCAAGAAAACTAGTTTAAATCTTCTCCTTTTATTAAATAATCCCAAATAAGCAAATTTGGATTTTAAAAACATAAACATCATTAAAGGCCAAGAAATAAGAAAAACAAAGTAGAAAATTGAATCTGATGGAACCCAAGTAAACACAATTAAAAATAAGGATAAGAACTTGATAAGAATTTATTAAACAGTAAGGGAAAATATAACAACTAATAAATAAACTTTTTTAACTTGTAAATAAGAAAAAAAAAACAAGAACCTAAAATATTTTTTTAATGAATCTTGTCTATGAACGATACGAATAACAAAATTGAATATATGAGGCTAAAACTAAATAATATTGAAAACGTAGACAAAGTTGTCAAGAACAAAACTTAATATATAACTAAGCTCTCTTATACCAAATTATGATGAGTTCTGATACCAAATTATGATACGACCCTTACTAATATGACTAATGATATTTGATATCAATACAACATTACCTAGGACTATTATATTAAACTAGGGTAATCAATGAAATCAATCATAAAAATCCACAAAACAAGATTATGAATCATCATACTCTAGAAAATAAGGGATTGAGAAAGATAAGATTTTAGGTTTCATCACTATTAGCAAGTTAGACAATATCATAATTAATAGAGAACCTAATCTAAAAGTATTTCTAAAAAGATTTAAAAATTTAATCAAAAATTCCTTTTTACATCCACAACATAGCATTATATAGGCTTAAAACCTTAGTAACATCAAAACTCTAAAAGTTAGAATCTTAAATGGAAATAACAAGCTAGATGCATTCTAATTAGAAATAAATAACTTTGAAAGATAATCAATCCCTATCTAAACATAAATAACAAAATAAAACACCTAATTGTACAAGTTTTAAAAAAATGTAACATTGTTGAAGTAACAATATCTAATTATTTAAAATATATGTTTGACACCTTTTTTGGATATAATTGAAGTCATTTTTAATGTTGCTCTTAGTGTGCATCTCTAAGATGAGCCTAGAGTTGGTTAAAAGTTAAACTTTGGTACCATTTTATTTATACTTTTCTAGTCTGCAAAACTAATTTAAAGTTTGGTGCCAATTTGCTTTTGAATTCAATGTTAATTATGCTTTGTAATCATAATCTTGAGCTTCTTTTTGATACTTTAATTGGGCCTTTCACAAGCTTTTCAAGCCCCTTTATATGCCTCCCTTATGTAAAAGTTCATGTAGCTTAGTTCACTATTTGAGTCCCATAACTCTTGGTTGTGAAGGGTATTCTAAGGCATTTAAATCGAATTTACAAGGTTTGAAGACCTGACAATATAGATGGTTGATTTGTAATCTAATAAGGGCTTACAGAGACAAAAAAATTTTAAGATTAATCGAGAGCCTTTATATTTTTGAAAGTTAGCAAAGAGTTTATGAAGATATGAACATAGTTAGGATCAACTCCACTAGGTAACAATAAGTCATCGGTGAATTACTATGGTACTTGAAATTTCCTTTTTGTTGTATATTAAAGAATATAATCCTATAAGAACCTTAATACATAAAGTAAAGATGTAAGGCGAAAGATGATCCCCTTACCTTAAGCCTTTGGCTCGATTGAACACCTAAGTTGACTCGCCATTCATTAAAATGCTTTAAGAGCTATGGAAATGCATTGCTAAATCCATTGAATAAAAAGTTGAGGAAAGATAAATACATCACAGATGTTGATCTTGAATTTCCATTTCATTGAATCAAATACCTTATTATTAATAGGCATTTTATATTGATTTTAGATACTTATTGCTAAACTTTTGTCCATTTAATGTTTAAATTGTACTAATTAAGAGTTACTTATTTTAATTTTAGGCACATATCATATTTGGACATAAAGTAAGAAAAGCTTCCTAAAGGAAGACCCACGCCACATAAAAATGTTAACGTTTTGGCCAAAAAGAAGAGAGGGTTGTGTGTGAATAAGAGAGAGTTGTGCGTGAATAATAAGTGGACCAAAAACCTTAATTGTCACATCAATACGTAGGAAAGAAAGAAGAGAAGTTGGCGACGATAGACACAACGGAACAAAAATCAGCTTTATCCTAGCAACTAAGTTTGATTGGCGTGAACAGGAGGTAAACCAAAAACTTATTTTTCACATCAAGGAATAGGAAGAGGAAGGGAGAGTAAGCAGCAGAGAGAGTTATGTGAACATTAGCCAAGATGTGATAAAGCAGTAGAACAAAGGAGAGAGTTGTGGCTAGGAGAGAGAGCGTGAACAAGACAGAAAATAAAGTCGTGTGACAGACATCTGCAGTAAAGAAAATACAGCAGTGGTAGAAGATATCGGCAGTAAAGAATTTCTTAGACAACAACAATCGTCTCTCTCGAAGACTAAATATTGGGTATTTTAATTTGTTTTTATTCCTTATTTGTTTTAATTTTTGTGGATTTAATCAATACAAATATATATTATGACCATGATTTGTTTTACATTGATGAATATGTATAAGTAAGTTTTTTTGGTTAAAGGTAGGATTGATATTGGATTAGGACAATTTTTGTGGTTTTGGTTTTCACTTGATTGAATACATATTTAGTCCTAATTTAGCTTGATCACCTAGATTAAGGCCTTAAATAATTGAATTCCATAATTAATGAGATTTAATTTGTCGAAAAATTAATCAAGAAACATACTTGAGACTAAAGCGTTGACCAACCTTAGGATTTTGTTTGAGGATATCTAGGATTAATGAACATAATTTTAGGCTTCTTATATTAAATGCCTTTTATTCCAAATTATCTATGAACAAAGTAGGTAACACAAATTTAGAAGAGAAGGGAATTCCTATGAACATTGGGTTTGACTTACTTAAGTGAAGTAAATCCTAAATCAATCCACCGTTACAAGTTTTAGTGTCTAATCCAATTGAAATCTGTTACCTTAGCCAATTTCTATCATTTGTCTAAGTCTAGTCTTTTTTTTTTCATACTTTGCATCTTGTATATTTTCTTGATTCGTTTATTTTATTTTATTTTCAAATCAATCAATTCTTAATCATCTGAGTAATTTTGTATTGTTTAATTTAATTGTCTTGCATGTTGGAATCCTTTGGGTATGATATTTGGTTCTTACTGTTTTATATTACTTGTCAACAAGGTACGTTTACCTCTAGTTGGTCTAGACATAATTTAATTTATATTACTTTGTTTATACTACAACAAGTTTTTGGTGCTGTTGCCGGGTAATTTCCTTATTTTGAGTCATTAGGTTAGACGGTATTAATTATCTAAGATTTAATTCTTGCTTCATTGTTTATTTGCGTAGTTTAGTAGTTTTCTTGATTGCTTTACTTCGGTGTGTTTTATTTTCCATTTTTAGCTCTATTATTATTTGTTTTTTATTTGTTCCATTTTGTTTATGTTTATTCGTGATCAAAAGCCCGAGAACTTGCTACTAGATACTGAGATTATAAAAACTGCTCGCAGGTTGAGCAAGGAAACCAGATTGGCATGGAATAGTAACATAGAAGAAGGGATTAAAGAAGAGTAGTTTGTAGAGATGGAACAACATAAGGAGGGGTTAATGCTACATCTTGAAGAGAGAAAAGGAGTTGACTATGATGGATTTGACTATGGAGCACAACAACAAACCCATGCCTCCCATTATAAGACCAATGATCACAGTTGCAAGTTTTGAAATTCCTCATAACAGTACATTCATGGTGAGAGTATCTTAATTTGGAGGATTGCCTTTGGAAGATCCGAACACCCATTTGGAGACCTTTCTAGATATTTGTTATTTGTTCAAGTAGAATGGGGTGTCAGATGATGCGGTGAGATTAAGGTTATTCTCATTTTCTTCAAGGGATAAGGCCAGAGCATGGTTGACCAGTTTGCAGTAAGGATTGATTACTACATGGGATGAGATGATGAGATTATTTATGGCTAAATTTTTCCCTCTTGCCGAGATTACAAAGATGAAGAATGAGATCACTTCCTTCACCCAATATGAAATGAAAGCCTATATGAAGCGTGGGTGCAATTTTAAGAAATGTTGACACAATATCCTAGTCATAGGTTCTCCACATGGCAGCATGTTATTGCTTCTTATACAAGAATGACCCTATCAACCAGGAGTACCATAGATGCTGCAGAAGGAGGTAGTTTAATGAGAAAGACGTCAAATCAGGCCTACTGGTTGATTGATGAGATGGCCACTAGCAGCTTTCAATATCATACAGATAAGCATCCTAGACAACCTATAGGAGCTCGTGTAGTAGGCAATACAGTGGCTTTATCATCTCAGATGGATGTTTTGATGAAGAAGCTGGATAATCTGATATGTAGTGTGAGAGGAGGAGCTAGTTCTTTATTGAGGAGTTGTGTTATATGCGAGCATTGTGGTGGAGATTTCCATGCATCTTCTGAGTGTCAAGTTAGGAATTTTTTTGCTCAAGAGACAGAAGAGGCCCATTATGTGGGCAATTATAATAGACAGAGAGGGGATCCATATTCTAACACCTTCAACTTAGGGTGAAAGAATCATCCAAACTTCTCTTAGCGAAATGATCAGATGGCATAACCACAGTCATCCAATGTTCAGAGACGGCCACCTTTAGGTTTCAAGCCCCCTAATCCTGTACTACCAGAGAAATCTAGTCTCAAAAAGCTACTCTCGAAGTAAATCTCCACCGCTGAGGTTAGGATGAAGAATCAAGAATCTTTTATTAAAAAATTGGAGAATCAGATGAGCCAAATTGCAAGTTTGTGAAAGAAAAACCTTCGGGTTCATTGCCTAGCATTACTAAGGCCAACCTAAGAGAACATATAAAGGCAATCTTATTAAGAAATGGCAGAAAAATTGAGAAAGTTAAAGAGAAACAAAAGGCTAAAGAAGTGGAAAAGAATGAAGAAGAAGAAAGTAAGGAGAGTAGCAAGGAGGCCAAGGAAGCACCAGTTGCAAAGGAGGATCATTCAAGGCAATTTGTTGACCCCATCACACATCTAGTAAGAAATTAGATTCCTTATCTTCAAAGGTTGGTAGGTATACAATTAGATAAGCAGTTTGGTCGTTTTCTTGGGATATTTAAAAAGTTGCATATAAACATTCCTTTTGTTGAGGCCATAGTATAGATGCCTTCTTATACTAAGTTTTTGAAAGAAATTTTTCTAATAAGAGGAGGCTTAAGTAGTATGCCATGGTGAAGCTTAATAAGGAATATTCGGCCATATTATCAAAAAAGTTGCCACCAAAGCTTAAGGATCCAGAGAACTTTACTATTCCTTATGTTATTGATGATTTGCTTATAAATAGGGCTTTAATGGATTTGGGTGCAAGCATTAACTTAATTCCTCTTTCTGTTTTTAGGAAGTTAGGATTGGCAGAGCCCAAACCCACTACTGTTTCGCTTTAATTGGCAGATAGGTCCATTAATTATCGGAGGATAGTCATCAAAGATGTATTAGTCAAAGTAGAAAAGTTTATCTTCCTGGTTGATTTCTTAGTCCTGGTTGATTTCTTAGTCCTTGACATGGAGGAAGATAAGGACATCCTCATCATTCTTGGGAGACCTTTCATGGCCATTGGATGGACCATCATCGATGTGTAGCGTCATCTTGAGACTTTAAGATGAAGAACTAGTATTCGATGCTATGAAGCATCCTTGTACTCTTGACTCTGGCCATTTTATTGATATTTATTCTTCTGATTCTGATAATTCTTCTATTGTTTATGCAAGATTGTTGGAAGGGAAAGCGTAAGGAATGATCGAAGAGTTAGGGGAAGAATTGTAAGAAGAGTTGGAGGATATTAGAGTTGAGTTGGATCAGGCATGTTGGATAAATTATAGAGCATACGAACCTCTCCAACATTTAGTCAAGCTATTTCCGAAGCCTTTAATTGAAAAGCCTCCTTCTCTTGACCTTAAACCTCTTCTGAGTCATTCAAAATACGTTTATCTTAACCCACCTGAGCACTTACCAGTTATTATTTCTTTTTGTTTGTCAGGTGCCATAGAGGAGCAGCTCTTGAGGGCACTACGGGACCACAAGAAGGCCATTGGGTAGTCCATTACAGATATCAAGGGTATAAACCCTTCCTTTTGCATGCACTGCATTTTCATAGAGGATGGAAGCAAGGCGATGACGCAACCCCTGAGGAGATTTAACTCACACATGAAGGAAGTTGTGAAAGATGAGGTAGTAAAGCTTCTAGTTGTAGATATTATCTACCCCATTTCTAATTTTTGTTGAGTTAGTCCTATGCAGGTGTGGTGCCAAAGAAAGGAGGCACCACTGTGGTTGAAAATGAGAAAAATAAATTAATAGCCACTAGAGAGGTAACTGGGTGGAGAATGTACATAGATTTTAGGAAGCTGAATGATGCCATTAGAAAGATCATTTTCCTTTACCTTTCATTGATCAAATGATTAAAAAATTAGCTGGACATGAATTTTATTGTACCGTAGATGGATATAGTGGATATTTGCAGATTCTGGTAGCCTCGAAAGATCAAGAGAAAACAACTTCTACATGTCCCTATGGTACATTTGCACATTGACGCATGCCATTTGAGTTATGCAATGCTCTAGCTACATTTTAAAAATGCATGATGGCTATTTTTCTAACATGCTTGAATCTTGCATTGAAATTTTCATGGATGACTTCTCTATGTTTGGTACTTCATTTGATGCATGATTGGATAACTTAGAGAAAGTCTTAATTAATTGTGAAGAGACACATTTAGTGCTTTATTGGAAAAAAATGTCATTTTATGGTTTAGGAGTGCATTGTTTTAGGTCACAAGATTTCTAGCAAGGGTATAGAGGTAGACCCAGCGAAAATTGATATCATTAAGAAACTTCCACCACCAAACAATGTTATATCCATTAGAAGTTTCTTAGGCTATGTTGATTTTTTACCGTAGGTTCATTAAGGATTTTTCTAAGATTGCTAGACTTTTGACTAAGTTGCTTGAAAAAGATATTGTGTTTGCATTTGACGATAAGTATTTGACATCTTTGCAATTATTAAAGGATATGCTTGTGACTGCACCTATTCTTATATCTCCTAACTAGTCTCTTCCTTTTGAATTAATGTGTAATGCAAGTGATTATGCAGTGGGTGTTGTTGTAGGTTAAAGACGAGGTAAGATCTTTCATCCCATTTTTATGCAAGTGGGACACTGAACAACGCACAATACCATTACCCCACTATAGAGAAAGAGATGTTGGTGGTTATGTTCACTTTTGACAAGCTTTGCTCATATTTGATTTTGTATAAAGTGATTGTGTATACTGACCATGAGCCTTGAAATACTTGATGACAAAACCAGATACTAAACCAAGACTAATTTGTTGGGTATTACTTTTGCAGAGTTTGATATTGAGCTGAGGGATAAAAAGGAGTCGAGAATTTTGTATTTGATCGCTTGTCAAGGTTAGGTGAAGCAGCCATGGAGAGTGCAACAAAGAACGAAATTCAGAAGACTTTTCCTGATGAGCATCTGATAGTTATGACAGTCACTCCTTGGTTTACAGACTATGTAAACTACCTTGCTAGTAATATCTATCCCCCTGATTTTTCTTGTGCTCAAAAGAAAAGTTTTTGTCTGAGGTAAGATACTATCTTTAGGATGATCCTTTGCTTTACAAGATTTTTGTGAATGGTATTGTTAGGCATTGCATTTCTGAAGAGGAAATGTCCTCTGTCTTATATCGTTGTCATTCTAGAGAGGCTGGGGAATATTATGGTGCGTCTAGGACAACTCATAAGGTTTTAGAGTGTGGTTTCTATTGGCCCACCTTATTTAGGGATGCATTTTTATTTGTCAAATCTTGTGATAGGTTTCAAGTCAGGAACATTAGTAGGAGACATGACATGCTATTGACTAACATTCTTGCTTGCGAGGTTTTTGATGTTTAGGGCATTGACTTCATAGGACCATTCCATAAGTCGTTCTCCAGTCAATATATATTAGTTGATATTGATTATGTTAGCAAGTGGGTAGAAGTAGAGGCATTGCCCACAAATGAGGCTAGAGGTATTGTTAAGTTTTTGAAGAAGAATATTTTTACACATGTTGGCACATCTAGTGCCATCATTAGTGATAGAGGACAGCATTTGTGCAACAAACTTTTTAATTCATTATTAGCTACGTATGAGGTGACCCATAAGGTTGCTACTCCATATCACCCCTAAATTAGCGAGCAAGTTGAAGTCTTAAATAGGAAATTAAAGAAAATACTAGAGAAAACTATTAATGCTTCTAGGCGGGACTGGTCTTTAAAGCTAGATGATGCACTTTAGGCATATAGAATCACATTTAAGACACCTAGACCTGGCAAACGGGCGGGTGGTCCGGGTATGGGTACGGGTCTCACGGGTACTGGTCACACGGGTACGGGTTCACGGGAAAATTTATAGAAACGGGTAATGATTTTGAAAATCCATACCCTGCCCAGCGAGTATGGGTAGACCCGCGGGTTACCCGCTATATATTTTTTTATTTTTCATTTTTAAAATTTCAATTAATAAACTTATTCAACAAGTTTAAATTTTCATTAAATGGGCGTATTTTGCGTGTTTAAAATGTCACCGAATTGATCTATTTAGCGACCCAAATTTAATTAAGTTAATTAATACAAATGAAACTAATATAAATCAAGCTA
>JAOSBK010000005.1:37556631-37570668 GCA_027568895.1 Erythroxylum shatona | reverse complement strand
TGAAATAATGTGTTATGTGACTGGGTGAGCCATCGATGATGGTCACTCATTGAGTTCGCAAAACTCACCCAAAATTTGCAACTATTTTTCCAGATTAGAAGAATACCTCGTTAGGCCAACGGAAGTATACACACAGCATTCAAGTGAAGGATAGAGGTCGGGATTAGTTTGCGTCTGCATTGCATTGCTCTATTTTGTATCAAATTATATATTCTATAAACTTTTGTATAAATTTGCATTTCAAAATAACTCGAGTGTTTGTATTTGTGAAAGGGCCCGAATGGCTATTAAAAATTGTGTTTATTGAAATTGGTTATGCATGAATGTGGGCTCAATGTGAGTTTCGATTTTCGCACATTGTGTTTGTGGTTTTGAAAAAAAAAAGTATACCGATCGAGTGCTAAGAATTTTAGTGATTGAGTGCATTAGTACGCCACCCTCACGAGACACGGACTCAGATATCACCATCGATGTCAGGTTCGGCTCTTGCGGGAGTGGGGTGCTACAACTAGGGAAAACTGTTAATGCTTCTAGGCGGGACTAGTCTTTAAAGCTAGATGATGCACTTTGGGCATATAGGATTGCATTTAAGACACCTATAGGCATGTCACCATTCAAGATAGTATATGAAAAGTCTTGTCATCTTCTAGTTGAGTTAGAGCATCATGCATACTGGGCTACCAAATTTCTTAACTTTGACTTGTCTACTGCAGGTACTAAAAGACTTATGCAGTTTCACGAGCTTGAAGAGTTCCGTGTGGATGCTTATAACAATTCAAATTTGTATAAGGAGTGTGTATAGAAGTGGCATGACAAGAAAATCCTCCACAGAGACTTTAAAGTAGGCGACCAGGTATTGATCTACAACTCCCGTCTTCGTCTTTTTCCAAGAAAGCTTAAGTCAAGGTGGTATGGTCCATTCAAGGTGATCTAAATCCTTCCTTTTTTCAAGGTAAATGGGCAATGAGCTAAATTGTATATGCCTAGGTTTGTGGATAATTCTGAGGAGCGATTGTCCCTTATGACACTTTGCCTCCTTGATTGCAATGCATGCCTTTCAGTAGGACTGTAGTTTTCTTTCTTTTCTTTTCATGTTGTTTCTTTTTCATTTCTTTCTAGATTAATGCATTTCTTTGAGTTGTTTTGAGTTTTCTTTAGGTTTGCGTGGTTGGTGACAAAGAGTTCTTGGCCGATTCTTTTTCAAGGAAGTTTCTTCTTCCTCTTTCCCCTCTTTGTGTTTGATTGTTGGCTACTTGAACATTAGGGGCAATGTTCATATTAAGTGTGGGGGGATTGCGTTTATGTGCATGTTGATGATATTGATGTTGATGTTGAGAGATACACACTTGAATGGTTGCGACTCTTTTGGTAGCTAAATTGGGTCCCATTTGTGATGAATTTGACCATACGATTATGTCAAAGTAGTTGGAAGGAGAATTGAGTTGTATGCATGAACTTGGATTAGGTAGCTTGAGAGGATAGTGAACCATGTGGATTGATTGAAGTAGTTGATTGCATAAACTTAGTCAATAACTGATGTTGAGTGATGAGGCAATGCATGGAGTTTTTATGGATTGTCATTTTAACACACGTGAGGTCTTGAGCTATATGACTACATCTCATAGTCATTTTTTTTTTTGTATGTGATGCTTCCCTATGTGGATTACCTTTAGAACTTGCTCTGAACCTGTTTGATACTGCTAGTTACATGATTTATGGACATAATAAAGGCCTTCTTTGTTTTTAACCTTTAGCTTAAAAGGCCCATCAAGTCATTTTTCCCTTGTTACTCCCTTTGAGCCTTTGAACTTGTCTGTTTTCATATTAATCACATTGCATTGAAACTTGAAAACTTTTAGCCTAACCTTTTCATAAGTGGAATGAAGTACTAAGTATTTGATTCCTTAATTTAGGGACTTTTGTTTTACATGCTATTATGAGATGTTTTAGAGGTACATCTACTCAATTGTTGTTGATTTGTGCTACTACTATCGTCTTTTATGTTTATTGTTACCAAAAAAACAAAAAAACAAAGAAAAAAGAAAAGAAAGCAAAGAAAAAAAGATCAAACAATAGCATTGGAGAGTGATGAGTAGTTGTAATCACGTGTTTCTATTTGCACACCTCAAAATTTCTTTTTGATTGTCCCTTGTCACTTATACTTTGTGAATGCTAGTGAGTAGCCTTTTTCCATTTTACTTTGCCTTAACTTAAGCCCTATTACAACCCTTAGTAAAAGCCTTTTTGGTCCATGATGACATGTATTCTATGTAATGAAAAATAGGTGAATTTGCAAGCCTATGGTAGTGTAATCTCTTAGAGGAAGCTTTAAGTGAAACACAACCCTTATACACTTGAGTGACATGAGTGAATATCGTGAGGAAGGTCCATTTTAATTTTATGATTGCTTTTTGATGAAAGATATCTACCTTTTATTTTGTTTATGTGCATTGATGAAAAGATTATGATATATGTAGTAGCTTGATACTTGAGTTTGCCAAAGTTTAAGGGATTACAAATACTTGATTTTCGTTGAAAATGAATTATGTTGATTTTAGATACTTAATTTGCTAAACTCTTGTCCATTTAATGTTTAAATTGTACTAATTAAGAGTTATTTTTTTTTAATTTTAGGCACATATTAGATTTGGACATAAAGCAAGAAAAGTTTCTTAAAGGAAGACCCACGCCACCTAAAAACGTTAACGTTTTGGCCAAGAAGAAGAGAGGGTTGTGCGTGAATAACAATTGGACCAAAAATCTTAATTGTCACATCAATACATAGGAAAGAAAGAAGAGAAGTAGGTGGCAGTAGAAACAGTGGAACAAAAATCAACTTTATCTCAGCAGCTACACCATTCATTTGGCGTGAACAGGAGGTGGACCAAAAACTTATTTGCCACGTCAATGAATAGGAAGAGGAAGGGAGAGCTGCAACAGAGAGAGGGACATAAACGTTGGCCAAGACATGATAAAGCAGTGGAATGAAGGAGAGAAGGCGTGAACAAGAGAGAAAATAAAGCCGTATGACAGACGTCTGCGGTAGAGAAAATACAGCAGTGATAAAAGACATCAACAATAGAGAATTTCTTGGACAAAGACAATCGTCTCTCTCGAAGACTAAATATTAGGTGTTTTTAATTTGTTTTTATTCCTTATTTGTTTTAATTTTTGTGGATTTAATCAATGCAAATATATATTATGATCATGATTTGTGTTACATTGATAAATATGTAGACGTAAGTTTTTTTTATTGAGGTTAGGATTGACATTAGATTAGGAAAATTTTTGTGGTATTGTTTTTTACTTGATTGAATGCATATTTAGTCCTAATTTAGCTTGATCACCTATATTAAGGTCTTAGATGATTAAATGCCATAACGAATGAGAATTAATTTGTTGGAAAATTAATCAAGCATCATATTTGAGACTAAAGCATAGACTAGCCTTAGGATCTTGTGTGAGGATGCCTAGGATTAACGAACTTAATTTTAGGCTTCTTGTATTAAATGTCTTTTATTACAAATTATATATGAACCAAGTAGGTAACTTAGATTTATAAGAGAAGGGAATTCCTATGAACATTGGGTTCGACTTACTTAAGTGAAGTAAATCCTAAATCAATCTACTGTTACAAGTTTTAGTGTCTAATCCAATTGAAATCCGATACCTTAGCCAATTTCTTTCATTTGATTAAGTCTAGTCGTTTTTAATTCATTCTTTGCATCTTGTATATTTTCTTAATTCACTTATATTATTTTATTTTCAAATCAATCAATTTTTGATCGTCTAAGTAATTTTGCATCATTTAATTTAATTTTCTTGCGTGTTAGAATCCCTTGGGTACGATATTCTGTTCTTACAGTTTTATATTACTTGTGACAGGGCGCGCTTGTCTCTAGTTGGTCTAGATATAATTTAATTTATATTGCTTTGTTTAGACAACAACACTTATGAAATTCAATTTTTATTTAACAGCTCCTAATATATTCTTTATTATGATGATCCTTGAACAACTCGTGCACCAAAACAATGTTGTCTCTAATATTTGTCACTATATAAAGGTATTATGGCTTAAGTTGATCAAGGTGTTCAATGTTACTTTAACCTTAAAGCTAGCATCTTTACGATGACTTTGTAGATTGTATTACAATATGAAATTATTTTGAAATCAGACAATGGATTTTGTTTACCCATCTTAGTATTTCCCTCAAAAGAATTTCAAGATTGCAGTTAAACCATATCACCTAGTATGTTCTAAAATTTCTGAAAGAAAAGAATATAAAAACCATCTAGATTATGAGCTTTGCATGGGTTTAGGCTTAATAGAGCTTCATCAATATCAAATATAGTAAAAGGTTTGATGAGCTATTCTACATTACCTACAAAATCTGAGTAAAAAAATGAAAGCTTTAATGACCTACATAGAAGACAAACTAATATTAGAGTTACCAAGTGTACCTTTGTTTCTATTCCTTCTAACTAAGATGGTATTATAAAAGAACTTTGAGTTGGCATTGTGAAAGAAATTTAAGTTTTTTCTCATCTTTACACCATCTTAAAGGGAGTTTCAAGCTTTCAAAGTTAGATATACTTTTCCAATGCTTACATTTTCTCTAAATTTATGGATTCATTACCTAGAAAGGGATATAACTCCTTTTAGAGTGAATTGAGGTCACTCCTCCTAGAGTGAATTGACGTCACTTCTAACTACCTAGAGAGTTGTATATATATTGGGGTAATGTTTCTTATTGAGGGATTTAAACTCTTTTGTAATAGCTTGCAACTTCCTCATGCACTTATAGGCTTTAAAACCATATGTGTTGACTAGCATCCATTTTATTACACCTTCTTTAAATACTTTAGGTTTTAATAACTAATTTCTAAATATGAAATGGGATTTGATGAGAGAGCTAATAGAAAGGTTAAGGATCTTGATAGGTGAATGATAAAAGTTAAGTGAATTTCCAAAGTGAGCTATAATTGAGAGAAAGCAGGTCATCTAACTGGAGTTAAATCAAGCCCTATCTAGTTTCACGCTAGCCAATCTCTATTTTATCTATTACACTAAGTGAAAAGAATGTCTTTCAAGCCTCAAATCTATTACATAAGTTTGGCTTAAATAGATAGGTCATCAATAAAGTGCCTAAGAATCAATTTCATTAATGTATGTAGTGTTATTAAAATCTCTTTAGGATTAACCAAGGATTAGTTTACCAAAATGGATCTTCTTCAAGGTCTCCCATAAGGAATTTCTTTGTAAAGCTAGATTAGCTGCATAAATGAAGGTGATGTTAATGGAATTTGGAAAGAAAAAGAATTTAATTGATAGCTATATTAGTTAATCATAAGCGAAGAATTAAAGAAAATGAAAATTTGTGTGTCAAAAAAGCTATAATGATTCTACCATTATAAGGGTGCAGGTTATTTAGAGTAATGTTCCATCCTTTTCCAAAAATGTAAAGACTATCTTTACTAGGGTTGGCTTTTATTTTAGTATCTAAAAGACCTAACAATAGAGACTCCTTAGTGATCAATAAATTATGAATTATTTGTTTTTTGGGGTAATTAAGGTCCTTAATATCCCATACTAGGATAGACATTTTTATTAGAAGAGATGATATCCCCCTCTTTGTTACTTCCATCAAGTTCTACTATTTCCTTTCTAGTATTAGAGTTTCTTCGGTTAGACTTTAGTTGGTTTTATTTTGCAGCATTGTTACTCAAGGTTGCTTCCTCTCGAGTCACCATATTATGCTATATTGGTTTTTTTTTCGTTGAATGACTTTTAGAGAATCAGTTTCCCTGGATTTATTTGGTGCTCTAATTGGTTATCTATTTCACTGGTACTCAACTCTAATTCCTTCTTATGAGTTGGTTGATCCGTTACAACATGCTCTTAAAAACATGTTGCTGAAATAGACAAAAACACAAAATTTGTATTTCCAAAATTGAGTTTTCACTTTGAAAATTAAAAAACCACAACCACATACGAGCAAGTGTAAGACATCTAGCAACCCGTAAACCTACCGTGTAAGTATTGGATCAGGAAGCTAAAGAATGGAGAAAATGAGCCTCAACACACCCAATTTTATTGGCATTGAAAAACAACTCAAGAGAAGCCGTGCCAGCCATATGATATGAACATATATAAAGGTATCAACTAGTACAAGCTAACAACATTCTATATCAACATTAAGTACCCTCCTCGGAACATCATAAACCTGAGTTAACATGCCTCTAAGGTGAGCTAAAACAAGTTACTAATCCTGCTGGACAGCCATTAGGCAGAATAACTCTGGAAACTTTTTCTTCATCATTTACAGAGAGATCACATCAGGCGCTAGGATCTTGCTCACCAGGTGCTGCCTCGGGATTTCCATCTAATTTCGACTGCTTTGATCGAAAATCCTTTACAGCTGCCTTGATTGCATCCTCAGCAAGCATGCTGCAGTGAAGCTTAACTGGAGGAAGGGAAAGATGCTTTGCAATCTCCCTGCAGTAAACCAATATTGTAGAGTTTGAACACCAACATTCAAATTAGTATATATTTATCGTTGATAAACCATGCCTATCACTGAAACACTTTAAAACCAGGAATCAATTATTACACTTCCACAAATAAATGCATGAACTCAGCAAATAATTATACAAGTAAATCAGAGAGAGTCAAATTCCCTAAAATTATCTCTCAAGTCAATTGTCATCAGGCTAGTATGCCAAATTTGATATAAATATGTCGGCATATACATATTTGATAGTACGATAAAAATACTTGGGGAGTGCTTAATAAAAGTCGGGAGTGTTTGCTGATGTAAAGAATAAAACATAGAATCTAATGGTCATTCAACGGGGGAAGTGAAAAACTAAAAGAATAAAAAGAGCCAGCAATCATGTTAAATACTCGCACATATACAGTAGAAGTAGATTTGTCCACTCACGTATTTTTGATGGCCAGAACTTCCTCTATTTGTTTTCCTTTGACCCATTCAGAAGCTGAAACAAGATAATAACAACCAAATAATCAATTTTACCTAAACAAATAAAAGAAAGACAACAAAAAATCAAAACAGACTTGATCAAAAAACGAACTTTATCAACCGGAGACGAACTCAGGAACAAAATCAGACTTGGAATCTTCCTTTACAATAATCAATACGTTTATCTTAGAAACGAACAATTAATCCACCAACCATTGAAAAATCCCTGGAATTGAAAATTTTATCTGCACAAAACTTACCAACAGAAGAAGAAGCAATCGCAGAACCACAACCAAAGGTCTTGAAACGAGCATCGACAATCTCACCGGTCTTCTCATCGACCTTGATTTGCAGCTTCATAACGTCGCCGCAGGCAGGTGCTCCGACGAGCCCCGTGCCGACGTCAGGGTCATTCTTATTGAAGGAACCGATGTTGCGGGGGTTATTGAAGTGGTCTACAACCTTCTCGTGATACAAACGTGAGCTGTGGGGAAGGAGCGCCGGCGGTGCCAACTCTCTCGCCGCTGGCACCTGTCTTAAGATTCTCTTCGACGCGAAGCGGAGCATTGAATCAGCTGCAGGAATTTTCTGGGAGATCTATTCTATTAAGTACAGTTGAGCGACAACTCCCACAACTTTGGGTCTGGGGGGTTTATATAACGACTAAACGGCGATTCCGGAGGAAAACGTGGACGGTCCAGATGATTTTAGAATAAGATCTCACAATTGTTAATTCTTATTTTTGGTTGCATAAGCATAGCACTTATTTGATTTTTCTACACCAGATAGGGATTGAAGATTGAAAATGAACCGACTTAACGTGAAGTACAGTTTAAGTCGCCAATGTCACGCCGCCCGACATATAGGAAAAGATATTACAAAATCTTAGTACATTTATTATTTATTTATTGTAGAAATACGGGAATTGGGTTTGGGTGTTGGATTTCACAATTAACCGACTTTTTTGGAATAGCCATTACATAGCCCGGCCCATGCCATCGCTATTTCCCTCTCCCTTTTAATCCACCAAACCGCTTTTCCGACGCAGACTTGAAACAAATCGTCGCCGGCGTCCTTTGCTGGAGATTCGTAATCGAAGTTGAAATTCTTTCCGTCCACTCAACTTCTTTCTCTTTTATTAACACAGGTATTTCCTGTGTTAGCTTACTTATGATTTCTTCCCCATATGTCACTCTCTATATTGGGTTTATTGTTGTTCTTGTCACCAATTAATAAAGGCTTGTTTCTTGTACTTGAGGATAGAGGAAAACAATGAGAGGTTTTGGGTTTGGGAGATCGGTGGTGCGCTCTTTATCCCACCAAAATCACAGAGATTTTATCTCCCGCCGCTTTCTACAAATTCCCTTGGCGACGGCGACGACGAATTTGCCATTTTTGGATAAGGGCAACCGTAGGCACCCCTCTAACTTCAAGTTCTTGATGTCTTCCCCTCTGCCAGTGAACTTCACTTATTTCTCATGTGCGCTCCGCTCTCTGTATTTAATTTTCTTTTCCTTTTCTTTTCTTGCGTTGAATGTCGTATCTCTTCCCCATTGGCAACGCGTTGCTGATAGAACGAGAGAAAAGTAACAGAAATGAAAAGACTAAGTTTTTTTAGGTAAATTAAGTACTTTCGATATTACATGGCTCAACTAAGAACAAGCAGATTCATGTATGATTTTTGTTGGATGTTGTGAAGTTCAGCAGTTTTCTTTTTTCTTTTATACCAGCAACGCAGAGGAGGACGATGTTTATACAAACTCAATCCACCCCAAATCCGTCATCACTTATGTTCTATCCTGGAA
This sequence comes from Erythroxylum shatona, assembly GCA_027568895.1. Classification (NCBI taxonomy): domain Eukaryota; kingdom Viridiplantae; phylum Streptophyta; class Magnoliopsida; order Malpighiales; family Erythroxylaceae; genus Erythroxylum; species Erythroxylum shatona. The sequence continues at coordinate 37,561,883 of JAOSBK010000005.1, read as the reverse complement.
AGCCCGTAATGGAAGTGGGTAGTGCCGATTTTCCCAACGCCCGTTCTGCCATGAATTCTCATCTGGCCAAAGCCCTCTTTGGAATTGATGGTAAGTTTTACATTTACTTTTTGTTTTCATTGCTTATTCTGCCATTGTAGTTTGTTTGTGCTTTTCTAGAAACTGATATCTGAAGCAAGACACAACCCTGATCTTTATTTAGATTTTCCATTGGTGGAATTAATTAAAGGGTTATTCATGTTCTTTTTCTCGTTGAAGCTTGCTAGAGATGCTTTGGCATAGAAGTTGTTAACAACTAAAGTTTTCTAAAGTTGATGTATACTATATAATTTTACTTCTTACTGAATTCTGATGCTTTTGTCATTATGTATCCTTCTAAATTTGATTTAATGACATGGGATGGCTTGGGTTATATTTAGACTGAAGAAAGATTTTCAAAAGAAAGGTCTTAAGTTTCTAGGCATGCAGTTGTTAACATATCCAATCTGTTACTTTGTATTCAGAAGTAATTCTTGGGAACCAAAAGCATGATTTGCAATTTTCATATTTTCTACAGGTGTTATTCGTGTGTTCTTTGGATCAGATTTTGTCACAGTAACAAAGTCAGATGATACACCATGGGACTTACTGAAGCCTGAAATATTTGCAGCAATTATGGACTTTTATTCGTCTGGGCAACCATTGTTTCTGGACTCACAAACTGCAGCTGCCAAGGACACCGCAATCTGTGAGGTGTGTCTTTTACTTATTGATCTATTTGATGGCTTAAAAAGCTTGGTTGTATAATTTCAGGCTATTCATTTATTGAACATTTGGAAATTTCATATTAATTGATTATTTACATGTGCTCACCATTAGATTGCCATTGAGCCTTGATTTAAATGGAGTGGGTATGGTTAAATTCTGGATTTAGGTCTTCCCATAAACAGAAAGTAGAACTAGAAAATTGTTTACTAAGTGAAGTGGTCTGGTGTGGAAATGACATATTTCAGAGGCTATTCAATGAATTTCCTAATCTTGATGTTGGAAGACTGCTTGGGACACATCTCCATGATTTTTTGATGTCCCATAGCTTTAAGATATTTGTTTCAGATTAACATTTTGTGGAACACTAAAAGGTGCTGTCATAAAAATATTTCCTTCTTGGAAAGTTTTTTGGGAGGATGTGTGCACAACTTGAGAATACTGCGGTAAACAGAATTACTACACTCTGCACTTGAACCTATGAAGAAGTAGTTTCTTCTTTTAGTTCCCAAATTTGTATTGAAAATTTCAAAATGTTTGGTGTATGAAAGGCCATTTTTGTTTTTGGAAATTTATTCAGATGAATATCAGATGCATGCATATACTGAATAGAAGAGTAAGATATGAATTTCTATCTTAGGTTGGATTACTTCCAAAAATAGGAGTGCTTATGAAGTTTTTATGAATTCCCAAGGAAAGGGAAGAAACAGCTAAAGAAATCCAGAAGCTTGATATGGAGTGGGCAGACTTCGTTGCTTTAATAATATGTTTTAGTTATAATTACAATTTAAGTCCTTGAGGTGGTTTGATATGAAAATTAATTTTTCCTTGCAGGACGACTCAGAAACTGTTGCTATGATAAAAGAACTTTTGGAGACCCGTATTAGGCCAGCAGTGCAAGATGATGGTGGAGATATCGAGTATCGGGGCTTTGACCCGTATGTTTGCATTCTTTGCTTAGAAATTACTATTAGTCATTTGGTTATTAGCCATTGATTTTAACTTGTTTGCTTTGGTTAGGGAAACTGGACTTGTCAAATTAAGGATGCAAGGAGCATGTAGTGGCTGTCCTAGCTCATCTGTCACTTTGAAATCTGGAATTGAAAATATGCTGATGCACTACGTGCCTGAGGTAACAAGTCATAATCATAGCTTCCGTATTTCTGAATTCTGTACTGTTCTTCAACATTAACAAAATATAAAATTTGTGTGAATGTTAAAAATGGTTTGGCTATGCAGGTGAAGGGTGTGGAACAAGAATTAGATGTGGAGGATGAGGATGCAGCGGTAAGTGGACAAATGGAGTGAGACTTCTACTTGCATAGTTGGATTCATGGAGAGGTCAACAGGACTTACGGATTTTGGTTGGCCTAAATGAGAGAATAATGATGTTTCTGCAGTTTTTGTAGTATTTAATGTCTTTTCTGTAATGGTCGCGTAGAGCAGAGAGATGTATATATTCATGTGAAAGCACAGCTGGGATACAGTTGTCTTTTTTTGTAGAAAATTTTTATTTTCATCTCCATGGTGCTCTTCCCTTTATTACGAAACTCTTGTTCTAAAGATGGGACGGGGCAGGGAGTACCTTGATATGGTTGTCGAAATTTGTGGTCTTCTATATGAGAGATGCGGTGACTAATCTTATTGTTGTTGATGTTGTGTATCAAAAAAACTTAGGCCATGTGATACTTTTTTCTTAATCCCTGGGATCGTCCTGCTCCAAGGTTGGAATGATTCTCCCTTTAAATTTATAAAACAAGGTTCACAAAGCAAAGTTATATAAGGACATATCAAATCAAAAGTGTATATAATATTATTCTTATTCACTTATTATAAAGATACAATGAAATTAAGTTGACAATTATCATAGACTACGATACAAGTAAAAGGTATGTGTTCATAATCATCATCAAAATAACATATTCTATTATAAATCATTTGTTAGACGTTATTATCACACAAATAGAATTTCATTCATACCCCCCATGTTCAAAGTGAGCTTGTTTCCCTTTACCCACTGGTTTAAGATTGTGAGTGAGTTGCTTGTTCAACATTTCCCTTTTGATGATTTTAAGTTTCTTTTAACCACGTTCTGGTACTAAAGGTTCAATCGCAACAAATTTATTGGTGATGGCTCTAGCTTGGACCGAATAATAAGTTAGGAGACATGTTGTGCCTTCTTTTGAGATAATGGTCCTCTGGACCCGAAGGCTGTATAGGGAAAATCCAACAACCAAATTGTCTAACACCACTCTTAGATAGACTAACAAAAGTCGGATTAAAAATATGTAACCTTCTGTAAGTTCCAAGTATGATGGACAAGACAACAAAGTCCTCCCTAGCACTCCTGGCTTTATAGGCATACAACTCTTATCTTTCTTTTTAGAAACCTTGCTTGTTCACATACTCTTACTTTTTTCCCGTTAAACTTTAATCTTTCAGCAGAAGCGTTATAGAAACAGTCCTAGACTGTCATAAGATTTTCTGATACACAAGATATGAGGGATAAAATGATTCAGGACTCAAAGTTTTCAGGAGAGGAAGAAACTTAGAAAGAAACACTCAAAACAAACTTCATTGATATCAAACCTTACACAAAGCATAAAAGCTTGAAATAAAGCCTGCTTACAACTGAAGAGAAACATTGCTTTTATAGGCGAAAAGAGGTAAGAAATGTAAATCTTCCTAAGAGATACACTCATTATATCTTTAAATAAGAAAATTAAAAGTTATTTTAAAGTACAATAATTATACCTTCATCAAATTTACTTTAAAAAAAGAAACTACTTTTTTAAAAGCAAATAGTGTGATGATAAGATAGAATCATAAATATATCTTGTGAGCTTTTATCAAAAGACTCCAATCTGTCCCCAAATTTGTGTACCAACTCTGTCCCATTCAATCCTAGCCATCCATTCATATGGGACCCACACAAATGGATGGCTAGGATTGAATGAGACAGGGTTGGTACACACATTTTGGGACAGAGGATTTCATGTCCTCCAAAGTAAAAGCAAACTTGCTAAAAAGTTGTGTCCCATCGTGAGTGATAAGCTCCAAGCTAACCAAGGTATTAATGTTTACGAATTGATTCGTGTCATAATTAAAGATTAGATGGAGATTCTGGTTCACATCGTTCCTCTCGTGCAAGATATGAAAGTTTGGGCTCTTTCCCCTCAATCTTTCTCAGAATGGGTTATATTAGAAACTCAAAATTGGCTTTTGACACAATTTCTACTCTGGAATCAAAAACACGATGTCTCTGACAAGTAGGAGTGGTTTGAGTGGTCAAAGCTCCTCACTTAAGGCTCTCCCTTCTAGGAGGTCTTGAGTTCGAGTCACGTTAAAGGAGGAGAAATAGGAATTGTTTCTATTGATGATCCTTTAGCCCCCTGGGCAAAGCTCTTTGATCGGATCAATTACGGACGTCTCGCTTCCAGCGGTAGTGTGGGAGTTAGAGCTACTAAGGAACCTGGGGGCTGATGGGAACCTGATGCTGAGTAGGGGGAAGCCAGCGATCAATCATCAGCTGAACAATCAAGTATGTGAAGACTCCTTGTGCGCAGAAGTGTACAGGCTACGTAGGAACCTGAGAAATCTTGGGGTTCCAGGTTTACCTCCTCTAGGGCTCTTGGAGTGGGGTCTTAGGAGCTTAGGATTAGTCCGGCTAAGCCGGGATACCTAATGTAACCAAAAAAAAAAAAAAAGAACATGTCCAAATTTCCCACTCTGGCCACGTATAAGTCAAGGCGTACGTAGGTGGATAGGGACCTTCTCTACGGTACTATAAAGATAGAACATTTTTAACTTCCCCACCACTCTGGTTTTGTCTCCTCTCTAATTGCATGACTAATTAATGTGTGCACATATCTCATTGTTAGAGAAATTAGTTGCGTCACCTTAGACCTTGCTGGATTATACGACCACTTATGGCTAATGTTTTGCTAGAGGGTCTTCTCCATAAATCTTTCAGGATGCATACCGATAATGTAACGTTTCCTCATTAATGACATACTCATCCGAGTAGACCTGGCAAAACGGGCGGGTCACCCGTTTACCCGCCCGTACCCGCCTTAACAGTCCGGGTATGGGTTGGTATGTTTTTTTACCCGATTCATATTTACCCGTACCCGATCCACCCGTTGATTTTACGGGTGGGTCGGGTCCAACCTGCAGGTACCCTTAAAAATAAATAAATAAATAAATAAATATATATATATATATTTATTTATTTATTTATTAGGCACACAAAATTATTTAAAAAAAACTGAAAATAAGGAAAGAAAACATAATAGTTATTAGACACCCAAAAATTATTTAAAAGAACTGAAAAATAAAAAAAGATATAAAAGATATTAAATACCCTTAAAATTATTTTTAAAAAACTAAAAAAAATATAAATATAAAAATCCCAAATAAAGATGTTATATTTGTAAGTTACTACTCATTATACTTTTTCAATTTTTATATATTTGTGATTAATAAAATATTGTTTCTTGTATAATTTT
>JAOSBK010000005.1:37503397-37550980 GCA_027568895.1 Erythroxylum shatona | reverse complement strand
CAGAAGTGTACAGGCTACGTAGGAACCTGAGGGATCTTGGGGTTCCAGGTTTACCTCCTCTAGGGCTCTTGGGGTGGGGTCTTAGGGGCTTAGGATTCGTCCGGCTAAGCCGGGATACCTAATGTAAAAAAAAAAAAAACACGATGTCTCTGATACCACTCTAAACTCAAAAAAATGATGACTCTGATTCCAGTAAGCCCCTTATAAGATCGTACAAGGGGAGGGGAGTCAAATCAAATCCTAAATATACCCCCGCTCTCAAGTATGCGAACAGACAGGGCCCACAAGGCAACCCCCAATGGTTCTCATCCCAATTGATTTTTTGGGATTCGAACTTGAGACGTTGAGTTAACCCAAGTTCAACCTGGTAGCTCTGATACTACTGTAGAATAATACTTGAAACTTAAAATCTCTAAAGAGTTGATCTCTTTATAGAGGGAGTAAAATTAGATGATTCTATCAGCGGTTAGCTAACAACGGATTATATCAACTGAGTTGATCAATTGATAATATCAGCTGATTATTAAAAATGTTTGGTACAATTAGTTAACTAGTATTAATTATTTATGTGTAAAATAATTTATGAGGGCACGATTTAAAGAAAATATCTTATTTCATTATGACCGGTAAGAACAAGGGATATAAAATAACCATAGTTAATATATATACATTAAAAAAAGTGAAAATATCAAGATATATTTAAATTTTAATATACTATTATTTAAAATTTACATGTACAAAATATTACAGTGAAGAAAATACTATTCCTTACCCGTTAATATATGTTATAAATTTTGTAAAATTAGTTTGCTATTTAAAAATCAATCTAATTTAAATAAACTTAAGTTTAACTTATTCTAAATTTGGTTTATATTTATAAAAAATATGCTTTTAAAATTGATTCAAATTTGTTATAAATTTATAATTTATCCTTGTAATTTTATAACTGCAATAACCTTTTAATATAATTAGCTAGCTAATTTATGTAAATAAGTTGTTTACCAAACAAGCTATTCTACTAGAAGAGGTACAAGTACAACCACCAAACTTTCCATAGACAATGATGAGTTTCTTAATTCCTGGCTGGAGCAATTACAATCTGGCGTCCAATTCTGGTGGAAGCCGTAACCGTCCTTGTAACAACAGACAACGAAGCTCCTCCATACCTCAATTGTCTTGTTTGAATGCAAGTGCTTAAACAATGTACTGTTCATTAATAGTAATCTCAGTTGTCCTCCAGATTTAATAGCATCAATGGAATCTACCAAGCTTATATTATATCTCATTCTTTCTCCATTTTTCACTGTATTCTTAGATTAAAAAACTAATTTTGCTTATTCACTAGCTCAGAACTTTCATCTCTCTCTACTGTGAATGTCTTAACTTCGCTGTTTAATTCCTTCTCAAGGCTTCTGCTAACATTACTTAAATAGACGAAAATGATAAAGATCCACTCAAATCTTGGGCTGACTCCTTGACAACGAATGTCAATCAAAACGCACTCTTGTCTGTTTTTGTTCTGAGCCAACCTTGATCAGAGCTGATGATGCTATTAAATAATCGAGGACGTCTTAAAAATCAGTCCGATTAACCTGCCCTAACTCTTCAGTTACTTCTTCGATATCTGATTTCAAGTTTTGTTTTGGTTTGTTTGTTTAGTAAGGGCAATCAAACAACGGTGGTTTTCATCTCCCATGTGGCACTGTTGAAGCAGACTTAGGCAAGTAAGAAAAGAATCGAAAAGATTATCTATCTATACTTCAAGCCTTAAGAATGGGATCTGTGAGCTTTTTAAGATTATATATTTTTCAATAACTGAAATGGAATTGGATACTGGTATATCTAATTGAACGCAAGATCTTCTATCCCGAAATTTGGTGTTCCAATCGTTCAATTTTTATAAATTCTATTTATTGAATAGATAAATTTTTATAAAATAAAATTAAAATAGAATGATAAATACAGATGATTTACTTCATCCTAGATGATTCAAACTATGTCACTCTAATCAATTAATACATAATCTACAGAGAACTTGTACGTTGCTTGGTATAGGGTTTGGGAATGGGACAGTCGCTGCAGAAAGTTACGGTTCAATTGAACGAGGAGCTCATCAACCAGTCAACAACAACTAGTCTACATCTTTATACTGCAGGGCTTTTTAGCTGGATGTAGCCAATCTTATCCATGGATAGAAGATCTTCTGTCTAATATTATCTTGTCTTATTCAATCTTATAAAATTTACGTAAGACTCACATAAATAAATAAATAACCAAGATTCATTGAATACAATAAAATATCATAATATTGGGCAAAAAATCTGGACTCCATCCCTCGACATTTTCAAGCGCTTCTCCACTGTGGAAATTCTTTTGTGTTGGAGTAATCATCATTACCCAAGTCCCTTTTAGTACTACCTCCCTGGATGATGCCTCAACCGGTTATTGACCTAAGCGTTACTTATGTCAGCAGAGTCATAAAGGTCATCCGTTAATTAATTGTAATAAATAATTATTACAATTAATAATAATAATAATAATTGTTCAGTTCGCTGCAACTGTAATTTATCTACCAACTTACAACTGAAGAAAGAAGTTCTCCAACCACTTTTTAAGGTAAAGGCGGGTCAGGACTCGTATTTGGTTCTCTTGTCTTCATGAAAGTCAAGTCTCAGACGACTGAAAGAGTTGCAAACCTTTCCTCTGTCCACTCCTGTCACTGTTTGGGCCAAGTCTCTGTTGATACCCCAATGTTCGCATGTTAACCATGGAGTGCACGAGTTTTTCTAACGGGATCAGAGAGCTGAGACCTCTAGTTCACTTACTAGTCTCGCTAAGTGTCTATTGGATTGGTGAGGAAATGACAGTCTCTGTTCTTGTTGACGTTGTTACTTCTGCTTTATGTCCTGGTCAGTCGACATGCTCTGAGGCTATCTACATCAGTGGTCTCCAACAAACGGTAATGTGCAAATTATAATGCCTCCGGCTTCAGTCAATAAAATGCAACTGGGGTTTGTTTATTGTGTTTGAATATTGCTGATTTCTTCTCCTAATCTTAGTCGACTTTGTTCATCTAAGATTTTCTCTCTATTTCCATCTGTTAGACTCCAAAGAAAATGGGACAGAGACGAGACGAGCCAGAAAATAACAGAAAGAAAAAGGGATTATTGTCGAATTACACCTTGTTTCTTAACTCGTATGACCAGCGGCTTTCATTTTTACTTGTTTGGTTAGAACGAAATAGATAACACAAGAAGTGAATAGGAAAAGTAACCCTGGCATCGACCAACGGTGATCTAAACAATGTAAATTTTGTTAAATGTGGCAGCTCAATTCTTTGGAGTTTAAGTTCGTAGAAAAGACATTAGTTTGGAAAACTGTCTTTATACAGGAAAAGATGAAGGAAGATAATTTCGCTTAGACATCAATGCAGAAGAATTTTCCATCTCTGATGTAAATTACTTTGGTTCATTTAAGCTGAAACTCTTCCATTAGTAAAAGGCATAATTAAGCAAATTACTGTATGGTGGTAGGTGGTTGGAATTTTCAAGGTGGTGGTCCTGCCACTGCTAGGCCAGCTTGCTGACGAGTATGGGCGTAAATCGCTGCTTCTTCTTACAGTATCAGTCAACATATTCCCTTTTGGTATATCTCAGCATTGTACATCTTAAAAAACTAACAGGCTTATCCATAAAGTTCCCAAATTTTAGACGACATATGTACAACTGAAAATGTTCCTCAACATATAATGAGCAAGGTTTTGTAATTGCTTGCTGGCTTTTTTTTTTTTTTTGTCGTTCAGCTTTACTTGCTTGCAATCGATCGAGAGGCTTTGTGTATGCATTCTATGTACTTCGAACAATCTCAAATACCCTAAGCCATGGAAGTATTCAGTGGATTGCTGTTGCTTATGCGGTAAGACCAGTTTATGTCAACTTAGTCAGTGAAGATAGAAAATAAACTGCGTCATGATATTTTTGCTTTTCCTGATAGGCAGATATTGTCAAAGAAAGGAGGAGGACTGTAGCATTTAGTTGGATCATGGGGATCTTTTCTGTTGCTCATCTGTTGGCAAATATTATGGCACGCTTTCTACCCTCTAAGTACATTTTTGTGGTAAGTGAACTCTCCTCACATATTTTCTGTCAACTTAATTTAGTTTCATTATGATGAAGATGTTCATTTTATTTTTCAGATTGCGGTTGCCCTTTTCATCTTTTGTCCAGTTTATATGCAAATCTTTTTAGACGAGACCATTGAACAGACTCAAACGAGGGACCCAAATTCAATCACATGGAATAGCTTTATCAAGGCTTTGAAGACTCGGTATAATTCAATGAAAGAAACTACAACAATTGTCTTAAGCAGGTAACTCCAGCGTTTTAGCAAACTGCTCTAGTAGTGCTTCAAAGACTTACCTGGTATTAGTTCAAATTTGACTTTTCAGCCATACACTAAGAAGCATTTCCTTTGTTTGCTTCTTCTATGAGTTGGGAATGTCTGGCATCGGCAATGTCCTATTTGTAAGTTCTCATTCGGCAGATTTCTAAACTCTGTTCAGCATTTGTTATTTCCAGTTACCATGATTACTTTATTTTTAATAATATAATATAATATATTAATAAAATAAAATATGAATCATAAATTTAATTTTATTATAAAATTTTATGCTCTTTTCAACAACTTTATAGTAAAATTGAATTTTGAAATAAGTTAGTAAAAATCACTATAATTGTTGCATAAGTGTCCAACTTTTAATAATATTCATAAAAACAAATTAAGAAAACTTCATTAGTGATATAAAGTTGAATATTTAAGGAGTGTTAACTTATATAAAAACCTTTGCGTTGGATATTTTAATAATTTAATTGAAATATAATTCTATTTTTAATTAAACTTGAATTAAAATTAAAATTAATTAGAATTAAATACTAAGAAAGTCCCGATAATATATAGTATTTAATCTTGTGTTTATCAAATATATTTTCTTTGATTATAAAGTTTTTAAACCTTACAATTATGTTCAACTTGATTAAACTACCTTTCATTTTCTTACATTATTTTTGTATCCAATTAAGTTTCTAAACATGTACCTTGTTAATATAACTTGTAATTATAAATTAAATTTAAAATTAGATAAATTAAACTATTTTAATCTATATTTAATTATTTAATTAAATAATTTATATTTATATATTAGAATTAATGTCTAACAAAGCATCATAACCACTAAAAAAATTAAAAATGTTAAGGTATTTTTTTTAGAAATAGTGTTAAAAGTGTTTTGACTAATTTTTCTATATAATTTTTTTATATAATTTAGTTATTTCATGTTACATTGTTTCAATCAAATATTAAGCACAAAATAATGTCTATTCTATTTGGCTTCAATCATATTAGTTCTTTAACATTCATAATTTGATTCTTTTAATGATATTGAGAAACTATTTTCAAAAAATTTTCTCATTTTCGTCAAAGATTTATCGTATCAATACTAATTGAAATAATAGAACATTACTTTAGGATGACAAATTATATATTGATCAATCAACCACCTTCATATTGATTAACAATTGAGTCACCCTATATTAACCATCACAATGAATATTTTCATAAACACATAACTGATGTTTCATGTGAAATTAATCTCATTTCAAATCAATTTGGTGAACTTATTATCTAATAAGTATCTATATCTTTGTTTAATATCTCTATGCTTTAGTTTATAAAAAAAATATAATATGTAGTAGTCTTTTAGTGTATTAATGTGAATTCTTAATAAGGCAACAACTGAAAACAATTTAAGGTTAGCAACTAAATGTAATATATATCTAATCTCATTATATATTTTTAAAAAATATGTTTAACCTATAAACTTTATCTTTTATATATATATACATTCCTAATGCGTTTAACTTAGTTTGCTTTTAAAACAGATCAACCCATTAAGAACAGGGCTAGCTTTGAAAAGATGTCATGTAGTTTTGTTCTCTAATTTAGTTTACACTGGACTAAAACCTTTCATTTTCTGTGCAGTATTACCTTAAAGCGTTGTTTGGTTTTAGCAAGGACCAATATTCAGAGATTCTGATGACAATTGATATTGGTCAAATCGTTTCTCAGGTATTCCATTACCCATAGTTTGTTTAAGAAAAAGAGAAAGGAAGAACAAAAACTAATCGGGATATTGTTTGTTTAATTCTTCTGATTCTTGCTAGACTTTTCCTAAAGACTGCTGTTATATTCAATGCTAATTGGTCAAGTTATGTTCCTTTTTCTGCTGACATATTACCTGTTTGCTTCTAGATTTTGGTGGTTCCTCTTATCAATCCATTGTTTGGAGAAAAAGTGATTCTCTGTTTGGGTTTACTTGCTTCAATAACTTTTGTAAGTTTGCTTCCCACCAAATTGCAGCATCTAACTACACTATACACAATTCATTAAGGAAAAAGACAATCTGATGTTCCTGTTTTGTATTATTATTCTGAATGAACAGGGATTTCTCAATGGCTTGGCATGGGCATCTTGGGTACGTACTTGCATTTACTTGTTTCCTGAGACAAAAAGCTGCCAAGTCGTATTTTGGCGTGTCATGATCACTAACTTCTTGCACTACATCTACATGCTCGACTGTGCATTGTTTTGATTGCGTTTACCAATAAAACATTGTTTCCATGACACCATCTCATGGTCTCCAAAGTGTCAGGATTGAAATTTAAAATCTCATTCTTACTGCTCTATTACAAAAATTCAACTCATGGCATAATTTCAGGTACCGTATTTAGCTGCCTCATTTAAATCCGTGTACATATTGGTGAAACCATCTGTAAGTACAGTTTTTACTTGATTCTTTCTGCTTCTGCTCTGTGAAGAGTAGAATGGTAGTCAATGAAGCAGAAACCGAATATCAGTGGCCATGTGGATTTCATAATTGAATATCTTGACGAACAGGGTTATGCTATTATTTCAAAAGCAACAAGCTCAGTAAATCAGGTTAGTAACAACTATTTCTGGTAGACATGCATTTATTCCTTGTTTACGCCATTGGTTTGGATTATTATGGAGAATTTTTCAACCTTTGACGTAGCAGAAATATGTTTCTGGTTTAGTTTAATATTTGCCAAAATGGTTGTTGGAAGTTGTGCAATTTATTTTTTACTGATACGAGGCTGATATCTCTTACCTGACAATTTGTAAACATGAACTTCGAACTTTATCTTCCATTGAGTTAAATGTACTTGAAAGTCGTGCATCACTTAGCAACTTTGTCAGATATGATAAGAAATGATAACTTAGCAAATTTTCTGTTAATTATAGCATAACAATATGATCTAACTATGCACTTAAAGACATTCCGCTTTGTTCTATTCTTGCTTTCCATTGATAACACCCACTTGTCATTGGTTACAGGGGAAAGCACAAGGATTTGTCGCTGGAGTGGAAGCCATAGCACAGTTTCTTTCCCCTCTTGCACTTAGTCCATTAACTTGTCAGTTGCCGTTAATCTTCGTGCACTTTCTTAGCTTTGAATCAAAATTATAAAAAATTCGACGCTCATCTTTTACCTTTTGAATTGTTCTTTTAGCATTGTTCCTGTCGGCTAATGCCCCTTTTGACTTCAAAGGTTTCAGCATCGTACTTGCATCCGTATGCATGGTAAATGCTTACATGACTCATCCATTTTTTCTATCCATCTGTCACTTCATAATATGAAATTGGTATTCTCAGGTTATTTCCTTGTATTATGCTTGCCTGCTTCAACCACAAGAACACTTGACGCCTGACTTGGAAGAAAATGCAGCCCCTCTTTTATCTCAAAATTGACCATCTAGGCAGTTACTTCTATAATTTATGCAATGTCTGAAATCTCAATCTATAGGTGTAAATAGTAAATATTATCAATGCTCATAAAGCTTTCATTACGCCATTTTCCTCTTTTTCTCTATCTAAAAATAAATTGTAGGCAAATTAGAGTGGAAGTTGTTATTGTTTGCAATGAAATGATTATCTTTTCATTCGCTTTTCAAAAATCAAGATCACTTTAAATTTTGTAACATGATTCATGCATGAATACAATAGAGCATGAATCACAAATTCATACATATTGTGTAGTTGGTTATTTTCTTAAACTTTCCCTTGAACTATTCTCAAAATTGGTTCATTGGAATCATAATAGCTGCACACGCTTTCGACTTTTAATGATATTCACAAGAGTGCTTCTTTAAAGTTTATGCCTATTATAGTAGGGTTAGGACCTTTTAATATTTTTTTAAATAAATACTTTTATTACTAAGCATAAACTAATAAAAAAGCTATTTCCAACATAGTTTACATGGAATGAACCAAAATAGCCTTTATAGAAACTTAAATACCAACCTAAGCCAAAAAAAAAGCATTGATTTATTAGTATAGGTCAACCTAAAGGAATACATATTCGAAAAGGGGAGCATAGTTTTCAACATTAAAACAATTACATATTTAACCTCATCTTCATGCCTGGAGGAAGTGACAATGTTGATACTCTTGCTACTACCAACTTATTGGTTTAGATAATATTCCTTTCATTCACCTTCTCTTGGGGAACTAGATTGGTTCATGAAAATTTATTGATTCCTTTCCCATCATATGTTATATAGTGAGCTACCTAAAGTCACTCTAATGAGTTAACTATCATCCTTGTTCCTTTGAATTAAGCTAGTAATTCAATGAACAACATTTCTTCATTCTACAATCCATGTTGCATTTCCTCATAATATTCTTCCATATTATATTATAAAATAAACATTCAAAGAATAAATATCCATTGGATTCCTAAGCTTCCAACTATAGTTTGTACCTATGATTAGGAAGACAAAGAGAGGAGCTTCTTATGCGATCTATAATAGCGAGTCTCTCTTTCACTGCAATTTAAAGAACAAAGGAAAATTTTGGAGAAATAATCTTATTCCAAACCAGAGGAAACAACTTGGCCTTAGGAGTTGAAGCTCCAAGCAAGTCCATTTTGGATTATTAGTGATTATCTGAAGGATATCTAAACCATAATGCTTTGTCCTCTTGAGGAGGAATTGGGGAGTAGGGTGGAAAACATCTTTGAAAAAAAATCCTAAGCTCCTATTATAACAATGCCACTCTTCTCCATTAATGGAGCAATTGACCTCAACATTAACAAGGAAGAAGATTATAATATTAGCATAGTTAGGAAGTAAGTTCAAAGGATCTAGAATATTCCAATTGTCTTACTATAACTAAGTCCTATTCCCATTCCTTAAAAGTTGTACTAAATCATTAGCTAAAGAGTTTCCCTAAGTTCTAAGACTTGTAACAAGCTCCAAAAGAACCTACTCTAGGTTTGATAGTCCAAATGTTGGCATTCCTCAAATAATGTTCATGCACCCACTTAATCCATAAGCACTCCTTATTATTAACTATTATCCAGAGCCTCTTAACCATCGTTAACCTGTTTATTAAGATAACATATTTGATGCCTAATCCTCCTTCAAGCTTAGTTAAACATATGTCTTTCTAACTTACTTTGAAAAAAATTTGGGGATCACATTCATAATCCATAGAAAATTCCTAATTAGGTTTTCAATTTCCCTACATAGCTTCTTAAGACAAACTCACTTAGTTGAATAGTAAACATATAAATTACTAAGCAATGAGTTGATTAACTATAATATGCCAATAAAAGATAGCATTTTATAGTCTAGCCCCCAATCCTTTTCCTAATCACGTCAAACATTCAATCTATGAAAGAGAGTCTTCTCGATAAAATTGGGATCCCTAAATAAGTTTACGGTAGATCTTTGAGTGATAACCTAAAAATGTAGTTGGTTTTTGAGTAGAAGAGGAAGCATTTGTTGGAACTATGAAGAAACTCTTGTCTTTATTTATACCTAGACATGAAATGGTGCTAAATTCATCAGTGATTTTAAGAGGCAAGGTATAGAAGGAACATTGGCACCACAAAACAATTAAGTCATTAGTAAAAGCAAGATGTGAGATAGCCAACTTTTTACATTTGTTGTGAAACTTGAATCCGTGCTCCGAATTAGGGGTGGCAACTGGGCTTAGTCCCAACCGATCATACTCGACCTGACTTAAAGTCAACGGGCAGGCCCAAGTTAACAAGGTCTCAAATTGGGTCTGGGCTTCGGTCGAGCTTCGAGTTGGGTTTAGGTTGAAACCATCCAGGCTTGACCTGACCTGAGGCTCAACTATTTTAAGCAAAATGACTTCGTCCAATTGAAAATAATGTCATTTTGCCCCTTTAGTTTAAAAAAGATTGGCTAGGCTGAGTTAAGTTGAGCTCTAACTCGGGCTCAAGTCCTAATAGGCCCCGCCATTGCCATTTCTACCCCTGATTTAGATTCTTGAGACTGATATGAGATAAAACTTCTATGCCTATGGTAACTAGACAAGGGAAAAGTGGGTCACTTTGACTTAAGCCTCTTCGGACATCACAAGTTGAGCAAGGATCAGTGTCTTTTAAATGAGGTATTTTTCTCTTATAGTAGTGTAGTTAGGGGAAGAAGTATGATGTATTAAGAGATATGCACTAGACATAATAGTTCCTTTGCATATAGGATTTCTGATCACGATCATTGTGTTACAGTGTAAAAAGTATTTTGTTATATCTACAAGATCATATATTATATGTTGGTTTATAGGTTCCATTCAAAAAAAATTGTTGGTTTATAGGTGTGTAGATGATTTGTAAATAATTGGATATGTTAATGGTAAATTTGATAAGTGTTCCAATAACAAGTCCACGAGTTACACTTTGTTTTTGGAGGATTTTTACAAGAACTCTAACAATGTGTTGCAATTACTTCATGAACAAAAGTTAAGATTATAGTTCATTTTGATTATGAGTTCAAGCAAAATTTTGAAGAACTTTTTTGTAGGGCTTAATATATTGATTTGATTTTTAAGCCTAACATGATTCAGTATAGTAACTCCTTTATTGTATTTTTATTAACAGCATAAAGAATATTGATGACACCAAGTTATAAATTAAACTTGTATTTTGGAAAATAAATTTATTAAATTTGTTGTTTTGACCTAATAAATTCATTTTAATGTTTTTTGGGAGAAAATTATTAAATCATAATTAATGTTGTCTAAGTAAAAGAATGTTAGAACTTGTTTTATAGGAATTACAATTAATTAGTCTTTATTTTAAAATTTGATTGAGCGATATTATAATTACTTATTTTTAATAATTAATTTCTATACTTATGTCTTTGAAACAAGTCAAGCACCTTCTCTGGAAAGAGAAAAAGAAAAAGAAAAAAACAAAATTCTCTATATGATCAACTTAAAGATGGGTTCATTGTGGAGGCACCAAAAATCAAAAATATCATGTCCATTGACGCACTTGAAATCCTCTGTCCCATTTCTTATGTACCAATTATGTCCCCTTTAATCTTAACATTCTAATTATGTGGAACCCACATAAATGGAAGGTTGAGAATGAAGGAGACAGGGTTGGTATACAAGAAATGAGACAGATGATCAAGTCCCCCATTGACGACCGATTGATTCGCAAAGCTATTACATAACATTTTTTTTCAAAATTTTAAATTTCAAATATGTTATGTGTTAAAAAAAATGTTAAACAAGTGCCGACCAAAAAATATATATATATATATATAATTGTATTGTTTTAACGGATATGATGCTGGTGCCATGTCAGATTACACCTGGCATCCAAAATATAGATTTGGCTAATAAAAAATATTAAATAGAAATGTATAAAGAAAGATCCTAATAATACGAATTACCGCTAAAAAGAGAGTGATACTAATACAAAAACGTGGGTCTCCAGTTGGACAGACACAGTCATACAGCCACCTCATCGGCACGAGTCCTACCACCTTGTTTCTGTTGTGTGCCACGACCGGAGCACAAGCCAACACGTGAGCAATCCGTTTGTTTTGTTCTTAGCCCCATGCCTGATTAGCCGTCTCCATGCCAATGCCATAAACAATATTCTTATCAGAAGTTACCTGCCATGACTGACTTGCAGTCTCCGTGCCAATGCTTAAACAATATTCAATTCACTTCAACAATAGATCACTGTCTTTTCTTTACAAAGTTTGAAACTTTCCCTCCCTACTCATTGCTTAATTTTACCTTACAACACTTTCTCTTCTTTCCGTAGCAATTCTGATGTCCTAAGCATGTTAGCTATGGAGGGCACGAGTTCTTGTAGTGGGTTCAGGCAGCTGAGGCCTTTAGTTCACTTACTAGTACCACTGAGTTTCTACTGGATTGCTGAAGAGATGACTGTTTCTGTTCTTGTTGATGTTGTTACTTCTGCTTTGTGTCCTGAGCAGTCCACTTGCTCTGAGGCTATCTACATCAATGGTCTTCAACAGACGGTACATCACAAAATTAAAGCTTTAGTCACTATTTTGTTGCTTTCTCTGTGTTTCTTGGTTGGGTTGATTGAAATGACTAAAACAAACCTGATTATGGAACACAGGGTTTATTGAGTTTGAGTACTTAGTTTCTGTTTTTATAATTATCCATTCGTTATAGGATTAATTTGTATATATATATATATATAATTATCCATTCGTTATAGGATTAACTTGCATATATATATATATATATACACAGTTGTTCTTCTGCTTGATGTTGTTTTCTCTCTATTATCCCTCCTTTTGGCTTCCTAGCAAAGGGAACAAGAAAGTTAAGAAATGGGTAGAAAGAACATGGGATTGTTGAATTTTGTGTGTCTTGTTCTTTGCTTTCTTGGCAAATGCAAATTTGATGTCCTTGCCCCATTAACCTATGTTATTTATGTCACCTCAGATTTGAATGAAATATCCAACATCTTTTATCCAAAATTGAGTGAAGGCATTATAACTCACTTCACTGAACACTTGTTAATGTAGTGATTAAAAGAAATTAAATTTTGTACTAGCATTGTTTACTGAAAAGGTTTATCAATTTTTTGTTTACCTACGGCAGCTATGTCCTAAAAGTGTCCATTCGACCTATGAGCGTACTAAGAATCGTAACTGTTGGGTCAAATGCACAAGACCCTTATGCTTGATTTGAAACTTCATTTACCTATACAATAAGGAAAACATTCTGTAACTGTGAATTAAATCTTTCTTCCACTCAACACATAAGCATATCTTACCATTTGTAGGTGGTCGGTATTGTCAAAATGGTAATCCTGCCACTCCTAGGCCAGCTTGCTGATGATTATGGACGCAAATCGCTGCTCCTTCTTACCGTATCCCTTAACATTTTCCCTTTTGGTATGTTCAAAAATCCAAGTAATGTCTGTGATTTCTTCCCTGGATTGATGATTATGATCACAGAAGTTACACCTTGTATGCGCCCTCAACTCCCCCTCTCCTTCCTTCATAAGAAACAGAGGAAATAGCTGAAACTGATGTCATTTTATCTAACAGGTGTGACCATAGGTTTCTTAAATTTGAAACTGTATTAAGATAAGACGCAATACACATAGTTGTCAGATTAAGCATCCGTTTAACTCAAATGAATACTTATATTAAAGAATGCAAGAGATTAACAGTGGGTTAGCTGAAAGTGTCTTTTTTCCCTGCTATTTGAACATTTGATGTTTTATAATTCTTTACCAATGGAACTCCACTAAGAAGCAGATGTACTCTTGCTTTTATTTGCCATTTTATGCACAAAAAGAAATCACTGTAACACAATCATGACAATGTTTACTATTGCTTGCTTCCTTTTTGGCTCAGCTTTACTCGCCTGCAATCAGTCAAGAGGATTTGTGTATGCGTACTATGTACTTCGAACAATCTCATATATTCTAGGACATGGAAGTATTCAGTGGCTTGCTGTTGCTTTTGCGGTAAGGATTACTGCCTTTGACTGAGTCTCATAGTCGGAAAGTAAAGTGATCATAATTTTGATTCATTTGGTAGGCAGATTTTGTCAAAGAAGAAAAGAGAGCTGCAGCTTTTAGTTGGGTAACGGGTATCTTTTCTGCTTCACATCTGTTAGGAAATGTTATAGCACGATTTCTACCTGCAAAGTATATTTTTCTGGTTAGTGATATCTATTTCGTGGGGCTTGTTATCTTGTATATCTTATGTACTTTTGTTTCTAAACTTTTCCTTACAATTGATACCTTCATAGCTTCACTTTGATGAATATCCCTTTTCATTTTCCAGGTAGTAGTTGCTCTCTTCACCTTATGTCCAGTTTATATCCAATTGTTTTTAGTTGAAACAAATAGGCGGAGTCCAAGGAGAGATCACAATTCAACCTTTTGGAATAACCCTATTAAGATTTTGCAAACACGATATGGTTCAATGAAAGATACTACAATAATAGTCTTAAACAGGTACATTTGCTTTGAGAACTTAAAAGATATGATCTAGTTCTGAAGAATTACCTTTGAATTGGTTTTGCTTCTTCTTCCTATTTAAACAATTTGGCTAATAAGTTCAATCTATCTTTTCAGCCATACACTTAGAGGCATTTCTTTTGTTTCCTTCTTCTATGAGCTGGGAATGTCTGGCATCAGCAATGTCTTATTTGTAAGCTCATTCTGTACTTGTCTGAACTAAATTAAATTATGTTTTGACCATTTTCCCTGTTCTTGTGTTTTGATAACAATGCAGTATTACTTGTCGTTTAGAATGAGTGTTGGAGACTTTTCAATTGACTTTCCACTCATTCACCATGCAAACTTTCTACAGGAACATACTGCATAAACATTAGACATTACTATGGCCAAAGAGTACAAAAATCAACTATCACCTTGTGTTTTTATCTTTTGTTATCTTCATTTTCTTGGTCTATTGCATATAAATGCTGTATATGTGGATGGTTTAACTATTAAGGCACATACAAGTCATTATCATAAAGCTGATCAACTCATTAAGAACACTGCTAGTTTAAAACAAGGAGGTCGTGTGGTTTTATCATTTTTGTTATTTTTATTTTTTCTTACATTTAACCTTTTTTGCAGTATTATCTGAAATCGTTATTCGGCTTTAGCAAGAATCAATATTCAGAAATTATGATGATGGTCAATGTTGGTCAACTTTTCTCTCAGGCATGTCATTTCTCAATAGTTTATCTTGTTTGATGACCCCGAAAAAAGGAAAAATAAAGAGGAATATTTAATTATTTATTTTTATCATTTTTGGTGCTTATTTTTAATCCTGTTATGCAAAATGTTACTTGTCTGGAAAAAGGCAATTTCAAATTGTTAATTGGCTCTTTTGTGTGTTCAACATCTTAGTACAATGAGACTGCTGATACTGATAGCATACATGTCCATATTTTCCGACGTGGTTTATTGTTCAAGTTCTGAAATTACTTTTTGCAGCTTAGACTTAATTCTGTGCTTACTTATAGATTTTGATGGTCCCTCTTATCAATCCGATATTTGGAGATAAAGCAGTACTCAGTTTGGGTTTACTTGCATCAGTAGCTTTCGTAAGTTTCCTTCTTCTAAATGACATCATCGGATCATACGAATTATCAAAGAAAGTGAGAAACAATCTTATACTGCTTCTGTCTGACTAGGGATTGCTCAATGGCTTGGCATGGGCATCTTGGGTATGTACCTCTACTCCATATGCTGGATTTCCAACATCCTTTTTTGAAATGATTTAAAGTTCCAAGTTCCTTTTATTCCCTCTCTGATTCTTTTCTGGCTAAAATTAAGGGAATTATGACAGTCATCCGCGAACGTGATGATAAAGTTTCATACTCATTTTTCACGGCTTTATCGTAGGTGCCTTTCTTGGCTGCAGCATTTAAATCCATTTACGTAATAGTCAAACCATCTGTAAGTTACATTTCAAAGACTGTTTGTTTGTTTAGTAGAATCCTAGTGATTATATATTGAATTCCAGCAGCATTTGCAGAATATAACTTAATCTTTTGACTTCAGGGCTATGCTATTATATCAAAAGCAACAAGCCTAGAAGACCAGGTTTGTGGTCCTATTTCTTGCACAATGCATCAAATCTTTTGCTACATTTGAAATCATCGAAAATAGTGATATTAAGGGCAGGTTTCTTAAGTTTCATAATTCCAAGCAGGTTGATGGAATTTGCATATCAGGTTTTCTGTACTCTTATGAATGGGAGAGTGTTACCAGAGATTAACTTGTAAATAAACTTGAAGTTTCATATAGCATTTAACTTAGCTGAGAACCTTTATTAAATCTGTTTTAAGCTAGGGGTCTAACAGTGGGTTAGAAGGCCTTCCAAATGGTTAGATGATCACTAAACGTGTTAAGGTGGTTTGTTACAGGGAAAAGCACAAGGTTTTGTGGCTGGAGTGGAAGCAATAGCACAGTTCTTGTCTCCACTTGCACTAAGTCCATTGACTTGTCAGTTGTAAATTCTTGCTTACTTTGTATGTTTAGCATTGGGATCAGGGTCATCAACTATTTCAATCTTGTTTCTTACAAATTGAATTGTTTCTTTCAGCATTATTCCTATCTCCAAGTGCCCCTTTCCACTTCAAAGGTTTTAGCATTGTACTCGCTTCTGTATGCATGGTAAATGTGTATATAACTTTACTGATACATCTCTTTATCTTGCTCTGTTCAATAATATGGAATTTGGTCCTGTCAGGTTATTGCCTTTTGCAGGGCTTGCATGCTTCCACCAAAAGAACACTCGAGGCTTGATTCTGAGGACATTGAATCGCCTCTTTTATCAGAGAATTGACCAGAAAAGCAGATGGCTACTTGTTTAATGTTATATTATCTGAAGCCCCAGATTGAATATAGTAAATGGTAATGTTATTTATGAAGAAAATGTCTAAGAAGATTTGGAAATTTATACCCCTTGGCTTAAACACTATGTAAATATTTTATTCCCACCTTTGTAATTGGATTTGGACAGGACTTTGTCTGGACCTCCTATTTCTGGCCAGAACAATGCAGTTCCATTTTTCTGAGTAGTTTCTTTCCAGTTTAAAAATCGATTAGGAGATGTTCCATAACACAGGGAACTTTAAAAAGAGCGGAAGTTACTCTTGCAATGTTTGGAAAAATGCTGTTGTTCTTATAATATATTCTGACATCAAGCACAAGTCTACATCAGGGATAAAGACTATGCGGGGAAGGAAGCGCTGCATTGGACTCGTCTTGTTAGGTGGTTGAATTTCCTTCTTGTAACGCTACAAATAATATATTATGCACTTAATTATTTAATCATGTAAACTGCAGACAGATATCTCAAAAGGAAAGTCTTTTACTTATTATAAGCTATACTTGACATGGCAAAGGATCGTCACCATGGGAAAGACACCTGTTTGTCATCATGTCCACACACTTGATCGTAACTCTGACATAGCTCGTAATAATCATATTCAATTATCAACCACTAAATTAACCGTTACCTGAATACATTTTAATGTAACTTCATTTACATATATATATACAAGTTGAGTTCTCTAAGGAAGGAATCTAATATCATTTCACCAATGTTTTTGTTTTATGAAAATTTTAATCAGTGATGATAATTTTACGATTGAAACTCCTATTAACAAGCTAATTAGCAATGAAAAATGATTCTTCTGATGTCAGTAATTAAGCGTCAAGACATCTCCTTTTGGTGCTCATATGGTGACTTCTTTTAAAAGAGGCTCAGTATTAGATACCATCAATTATCTTCTCGTAGTCCTAGTGGACTTAACTTATGAAACGTGAGAATGAAAATGAAACATCATGTCTCCACATTCTGAAAACGACTAAATTCTTCTTAGGGAACATTTCCATTTCATAAGAATAATATTAGAGTAGTATGTTGTTGCTGGGGCTTTTCTCTCTTTTGTACCGAATATACACCATAATTGAATTATTAAGCAGTGTAGCTCATACCTTAAACCTATGATCTTTTGAATGCAAACTACATACGAAGATCAAACCTTTACTAACTGAAGCCATCATCCATCTTCTCCAAACTCGTTAGTGAATCTCTCATGAACCTCTAAATCAGTTTTGCTCACGGTTGGCTTCTGTCTTGCTAGCACTTTATCAAAATCTGATCTGGTGATGGGAGGTGGAAGGATCTGCAAGATTAAAAAAGGTCAATATCTCGGATCACAATTGTAGGAACCGAGAGTTTATGAAACTTGACATTTTGATAGAAAACATACGAGCACAAGAAAGCATGTTCTATGTTGAACATAGAAGCTTATTTATAGAGAAGTTGGAGACAAGTATTAAACTAGTTTTCACCATTATTAGGTTCATAAGACGTAATTATAATGTGCGCAACAGTGTTTGCACTAATTTTATAAAATGGAGTCCTGGGCAATCAATTGCACAAAATTTCCAACTTAAAATTTGATTAATCCCATACCTTTGAAGCAAGACCTCGCTTATCAAGTTCCTCTAATGTGATCTTAACAGAACCCTTCTGAGTTGGTTCACAAGGAACCCAAAGGCCATCATTGGTCTTCACGAAATATTTGGCATCCTGCGTTTCACGGACAGGTTGAAAGAGCACGTCTTTCACCTGCCAATTAAGCACAGGGATTCAAATCAAAATAACTTCCAAACAACAGAAACAAAGAGAGAAACCTCTAATATTAGACTTCATTATTTTATGCTACATTGGCACATGTAAGAATGTGGAAAAGAAACTTACACAAACCGAAATATCTGAGCCTGAAAACCCTTCAGTCTTGTAAGCCAATTGCTCAAAATCACTTTCAGTTAGACTATGAGGAGTATCTCCAAGATGTACCTGCTCATGAACGAGAAAAGATCCCATCAAAACACAGACATGGTTCACTAAGATATAGAAACTCAGACTCCAGTTGCTTAGGGAACTCAATACCTTAAACATATATTGCCTCGCCTTTAAATCTGGAAGAGGAATGTATATTCTTTTGTCGAAACGCCGTCGAATAGCCTGTGTTTTGCTTTGCAGCAGGCAAAATGACAATGACTTTTCTGATGGCCATAAATAATACTGCTAATTACTACTAATTTCTAAAGCACAAGGTTTACTTGATCCAAAGCATATGGAGTATTTGTGGCAGCAAGAATAAGCACTTTCCCATCGTCATTTCCCACACCCTGCAATCCATAAAAGAAAATACCTTGCTTAATATTAAAATTAGCCTCTTCCATGCAATGGGTAGGACGTTTATGATTCCTACACTGCTCCCATTATTTTAACCCCTATACTACAGCATTATGGATTCAAAGATATGAGTACTGTTAAATTCAGATTGGGTGAATGCTTAGAATTATTTCAACATCTATTTAATAAATAATACCCAAGAGATTAGCTTCCCCAAGGTTGTGTTATTATTGTCCTAATCTTATGTACAATAGTATCACTTATATGCAACAACAAAAACATTTCAACTCCAAAAAAAATACCCTTCTGTACTGGATATACATGATCAGCAATCTTCCTTTTAGCTATCAATCATTATCTACTTCAATCATCATATACTTAGCAGATACATAATTTCATAATACAGAACATGCTGCTATCGACTTACCCAGAAAAAAGAAAGCTAATATCATAATTGCATGCTCGATTTCTCACTAAAACTCGGTTTCCAGGTGAAGAATAGGTTTATAAGTCATTAACCAACA
This sequence comes from Erythroxylum shatona, assembly GCA_027568895.1. Classification (NCBI taxonomy): domain Eukaryota; kingdom Viridiplantae; phylum Streptophyta; class Magnoliopsida; order Malpighiales; family Erythroxylaceae; genus Erythroxylum; species Erythroxylum shatona. Next base: position 37,531,383 of record JAOSBK010000005.1, on the reverse strand, counting down.
ATTCTCTTCCCAAAGTCAAAGTAATAGGCGATAGGAAATTGTTATTTTTCTATTGTCTTAATGGTATGCCAGAAGATACATCTTCTGCAAGAAAGGTTACGGGAAAGAAGAAAGAAATGCATTTTCAAAAGTTATAGCAGATGTGGGTGGGAGGATTCATTTTTACATATGAGAACATGCCATAAGTGGAATCAAAACTTTCATCCACAAAATTTAGTGATGTCAGTAAATCTCTGAATAATTCTTTCCTCCAACATCCTAAAACAAATTACCTGCATCTGCACAAGAAGTTCTGTTTTGATGCGTCTAGATGCTTCACTCTCGTTTCCTTCTCCCCGTTGGCCACATAATGCGTCTATTTCATCAATGAAAATGATTGAAGGTGCACTATCACGAGCCATTTGGAAAAGGTTTGCCACCAGCTTTTCACTTTCACCCATCCATTTGGAAACCAAGTCTGAGGAAGAAACACTTGGTGTACATTGCATAAACAACCGGTCAAAATTTTGATCAAATACAAGTAAGACAGAAATCTGGATGCAAGGTATCTGAACTCTCACGAATTCAAGATTGCCAAACTGTTTAGAGGGGGGAAAAAAACAGTCTAAACAAAGATGAGATGAAAATTTTCGTGTGCCTATGTTACCTGGAAATGTCATTGAGAGAAGGAAAACGTAAAATCTATTTGTACAAATACTCATTTGCCATAATATGGCAATTCTTTCATCACTAGAAAGCATTCAATACTTAAAATAAGGCATATCAAATACCTACAATAATTTTGACCAATAAAATCAAAAGTAGGCTATCAGTATAGTATTCAACATATAAGCAGGGAACAGATGTTTGGATAGAGAGCACAAGACATATAAGCAGGGAACAGATGTTTGGATAGAGAGCACAAGACTGTGTGTATCTATGAATACTCAAGTTCTAAGTTCAGACATGCTAGATGTGTTAGTGAATATATAAAATCAATTAAATTGGCCTCACACAACAACTTAAGTTATTGTGGTGAAACGATCACTTAACATGATATCACAGTCTTTGTGACTAAGTGGTCGTAAGTTTAAATCCTACCACTCACTTATTATTCAGCACAAAGTAGAGTGAGCCTGTGCAAGTTTCAAGCCCAAAAGGCTTTCACTTGAGGAGGTGTGTTAATGAATATATAAAACCAATTAAGTTGACATCACACAATAGCTTAAGCTATTGTGATGAAACGGTTACTTAACAAGATGAAATCGGTGTGTAGAGTTCATCTTGTGCACAAACTATAGCAGCCAGACATCCTAGCATTAGACATATGACATTTTCTCCCAACAGAGGTATAGCAGGCTCGGGCTTAGCCCGGCCCATTGCCATCCTTAGTGATGATAGGCATGTCTAGAGAAGGACAACGGGGATAGGATGGGCAGCTTTGGAGCTTTGGCACAATGAGATTAAATCCATATGGGTAAAATGTCATTGAAGGGGTATATCTTACTGCTAAGACCACTTTTATTATGTGATTAGCTACAAACAAATAAGCTTTTATCATCCATGTTCGAGCCTTGTACAATTTCACATTTTTGCCCTTACTACTACATCCTCTTCCTAGGCATAATTTACTAAAAAGTACATCATTATTCCAATTCATCGATGAAACAATATGGGATTAATCCCCCTTTATGTTGTAAACTCATATGTCGAATGAATAGATCACAACCCAAACAACTGGACTATGGAGAATGTCAATTCTCAAGTGGTCCTGAAACCAAAGCTTTCGTCATGTAAGTCATATGGTACAGAATTTCAACATCTACTATTCATTTTGTTGCAAACTGATCACACACAATGAGCTTAAGGATGATTTACCTAAAGAAAGTCGAGTCTGCTTCTGATGCAACCGCCTTTGCTAAGTAAGACTTGCCCGTCCCAGGGGGGCCATATAACAGAAAAGCTCTCCATGGTTTTCTCTTCCCTATAAAAGTAACAATTCCATGTAAATGATTGGGTCCAAGCATCCTTAAGTGCAAAAATATGCCATAGTATTTTAGAAGGGAGAATGAGTTATTCATCATTTCTTCAGACGCTAATTCTGAATAACTCAATGAAGTAAAAACCAATACTAAAAAACAGGTCTCTATATGCTAACTAATTTGACATTTGTTGATTATGAAAGATAACGTTGTTGGCACATAAATTTTCAACCAAGCGGAATGGAAACCTCTTTTCTTATTTCTTTTCAGTAATTTTCATATTTGAGCCCTTTAAAGCATAAATATGCGGAGTAGTTAGTGTTAAATAAGCCACCAACTGATAGTGGGAAATCGATGTTTTCAAGTCCTGTGGAAAAAGAGCAAGTGGATATCCTTTCTCTCACATATACGGAAGCACTATAATGGAATATTGAATCCAAGTGGAACTCCAATGACACCTACAACAACATACACAAATTTTCAATGCCCAAAGTTGACAAGTAAGCATGCATGCATTGCACTTTTCTAAAAAAGTTATCTTTTGCTTCTTGATCCAACTCAATTATTCAGTATTTTGTCCACTCATAATAAAAATCAAAATTTCATGAAGAGAAGACCAAAAGACAGGCCCTCTCCTATGGTATAACAAAGTATTGATGATCATCCATGTCTTGGTTTCACATCACTTGAAGTTTTCTTTTCCCATCTCACACCAAAAGGGGAGTGATTTAAGTCACAGGTTTACTAAAAGAGAACAATCATGGTGTCATAGTCCCATATCAATTGTACACTAAGTTGTTTGGGTTTATAAGAGTGGTCATCCCAACTTCGGAAGATGCATATTCAAAACACTTCAGCCTGTGGTTGTCCCATATTGGATGTGCATTGAAGTGGTTTTAGTCTCATGAACCAACCTTGTGATAACCCTTTTGTAGGGCATATGGCAAACTGTGTTGTATTAATCCAAAGTAGACAATGCCTATGAATTACATGAAGAACCAAGTACCATGATTTTGCACAAATCCAAGATAGATAATGTCCATGACTTGCATGAAGACTAAATGCTATGATTATTATGAAACTATTAGGAAAAGTCAGACCTAAATGATTTCCTATTTATTCCTAAGGTCAACATGCCTTATGTAATTAATTCTTGCAATCATATAAAGGCTACGAGGGTCTTAAGATTGTATCTCAATTGTATTCTATGATACTGCCTTAACAAAAACAAGATTGTATCTCAATTGTATTCTATGATACTGCCTTAACAAAAACAAAAACACTGTTCTTGAATGGATTGGAAAACATAAAAGAAAGCACAGGCATTCCACAGTAAGCAAGAAAAGAAGGTTGAATAGTTATGTGTTAGATATGAAAAAAAAAATGACATGAAAGAGGTGGAAAAATAGTGCTGAATGTGAAAGCTGATAAATGGCGTTGTCAGACTATACATTCCGCTGATCTTTTTCTTTAGGAATGTAAATCAAGAAAACAAAGATAGAAAACAGTTTGCTTCATTCATCAAAATACCAACCACTAACCAGTAAAAAAATGTGGGAATCTAACAGGCAAAATGACAGCCTCCTTCAATGACTTCTTGGCATTCTCAAGGCCAGCAACATCGCTCCACTTCACATTTGGTTTCTCCCTAACAATTACAGAATCGAGCCCTTCCCTAAGCTTTGCTTTCTGAGGATCCTCCTTCCCTCCCTTTTCTTGATTATTTGTCTTTGCCTGCACCTTCGGCTGTGCAGCAACAGCGGCATTGCTAGTTAACGTGGGCCTATTGTCCCCACTATCAAGTATGGCCCTTAGCTCCTCTGCTCTTCTAAGATATCCCGTGGCTTTTTCCCTAATCGTTTTCCCAATCTGTGGATTCTTTTCATATTTTAAATGAGTGTGGAAATATTCTAGTGCACTCATATAAAGCTGGAAAGCTTTACTGTAGTTTCCTGAATCATCCTCCTTTACAGCTTGCTTTGCATACTCCTTACCATGTACCAAAAAGTCACAATACATTCTGAAGTCACCAGAGCCACAACCCACAAGAAAACGAATCTTCAAACTGGCTTCCACATAAAAACAACACTTCCTCAAACTTCTTATAATTAACCTATCTTTGACAAGAAAACAAATAGTTCAGAATCCAGCATTTATATCAAGACTTAATGCTCAAATAAGTAGATCCAAACACATGTACAAGCTTATAATCAGTTTGGATTTAAACAAATGATAAAGGAACCTTTAATTCGGGTGCAGTCTGAATCCCAATGATTAAAACACAAAAAATCCCGTAAAAGACACACAAATATTAATCCAATTCATAAAACTCAATACTCGTTATCTATAGATTCAAGGCTTTAATTTGTTGTTTAAGATAGTGTCCTCTAATTGCTCTGGATCCTAGAGTATGCAGTTGATTGCATGTAATGAGATTTAATCAGGTACACGGACAATGGAAATCACTACCAATTTGCAGCTAATAATTGAATCGAGTATTTGAGCAATGATATCGAGATAAAAATTAGCATTTCCATCCAATTATGTTCCTCGCACCTTCTTTCCCCTCTGCAACATGTTTTCTCACACCTTTACTTTTTTCTCTTTCTTATTCTGTCCCAAACTCCCCTGTCCCCCCACCTCTCCTCTATTGTCTCTCCCTTTTCTGGTCATCTGTTTTCCTCACTTCTCTGAACTCATTATAATTCGTTTATTTAGACATGATCAAAGCAACAAAACCCTCAAGTTAACCCATTTTATGATATAGAAAATAGAACCCAAGCTGAAAATTTTCTTGCTGTCCTAATAGTTATCACCAGCCCATCATGTAATAGGATGCTAAAGTTCCGGAAACCAATACAAGGATATCTCACAAGGCCTGAAAGCATCTACATGTATAATATTGGAAATAGAAAACAGAAAACCCATTAAAGGATCTAAAGCTTGAGACTTGCCCCGTAGAGAATATTTGCTAAGACTAAGAGAAGCCTTTTTCTTCTTTCCAACCTCAGTGACAAGCAAGCAAGCGATCAACCAACCGATACCATGGGATGAGAAACGATTGAGGAAATGGATTATTATATTATTAAAGTTAAATTTAGTCGGTGGTAGGGAATTCAAAGGCTGCTGACAAGACAATCCAATTCAACTATTAATTTAATGTGAATTAATTAAATTTAATTTAGATTGATAATGTAAATTAATTATAATAAATTTTTAGTTTAAAATAAGTTCAATTAACTCGAATTAAATTTAAAAGTTAAATTGGATCATTACGAAAACAACATTTTAATGGTTCACATGTGATGTTTATAACGTGCATGGTTCAATGTTTTTTTAACAAAAGCTTAATAGAAAGAAATTATTTTAGAAAATTGAAAAGAAGTTCTTTCTAACATTTTAAAGATTAGGAGTTTGATTTAAATTTGTTTAAGCTAAATAAGAGTTTGATGTCTTTTACATTCTATAGTTATAAAAAATTTGTATAAAATAATCATAATAATAACAAAAGAGAATAATGAAACGAAAGATATAATTTATTAATAATGAGATCAACCAAATAAATTTTGCCCTAAGTACACTCTTCAATTATCACTTAGGAATCGATTATCTTCTTCTTTTCATAGGAAGAGAGGAACCTTTTATACTAACATCTTTTTTGTTACAGGTGAAGAGTTTTATCTTCATTTGCTGTGTAAAGTTGCGAATACTATGCCAGTTTTGATATCAAATTGAGTTTTGATACAATATTATATCGATACCGGTCAATATTGAGTATCTTTTCAGGTATTTTTTAAATTTATAAAATAGTCCCTAATTTTTTTAAAAGATTGCAAAATTGTACATTGTTATATTGTACAGTTGTACTGCATATTTTATAAGTTTACATCAATCATGTCTCTAAAAATTATAATAATAAATAATAATCATAATTAGTTTAAAATAGCAATTATTTTCAAATATTTCACATATACATAATAACCACAATATTTTTCCAACAAAATGTTTCTAAAAATTATAATAATTGAAATTTAAAATAACAATAATTTATTTATTTTTATTAATATTATTTTTCACATATTTGTAAGATTATATGTATAATGTAATAAAAAATTAACGTAAATTCATATACATTATAAACTCAATGTCTTTTCTTAATTACCATAATTTTTAGTTTTTTAAATTATATTATATTAATGAAATTAAAAATTTGTACATGTTTTTAAAAAAACAAGCAAGCCATACATCCCTCCACAAATACCACAACCTAAAAAAAAACATTTAATGTGTTAACAGGCACTCACATATCTACATCTTGATTTCTCCATAACTTTCAAAAGAAGAGTCTTGGTTTCTCCAGAGGTTGCTTAACTTTCTCCCCCCATCTCTCTTTCAAAAGAAGAGTCTTGGTTTCTCCAGAGGTTGCTTAACTTTCTGCCCCCATCTCTCTTATTTCTACTATTTTTTTCCTCTTTCTAGTCAAGAGTTTAGCAATTAAAAAATAACCACGTTTTGACTGTTGTAGAAGAGTCACCACGAACTGCCCGCACGGGTAGCTCAGTTGGTCATTGGCAAGGTCAATTGGTACAAGGTCATAGGTTCAAATCCCGGCAACGGGTGTCAGGACCGCCTTGGTGAGAAGCTGGCTGATATCAGACCGTGATTTATCCCCCTCACTACTTTGTCGGGCCGGAATGTGGGGGCACCTGGGGTGGGTGATTCCACCTTTTGGTCCAAGAAGAGTCACCACGAACCAACCTACTTCTATTACAGTCATGTCTCTCACTCTCTCTTTGCCTGTCTCCATTGTGTTTACAAATGGAGAAGAACTAATGGGACTAGTGGGTAGAGGAAGCACATCCGAGGCTTGATTCACTTAGAGTTCTTTGTTCTCTTAGACCCATTTATCTCTCTAATGACCCACACTAGTAAGGATCGATCCTCAGTTGAAATCTTTGGGTAAATTTGACTTGTTTCTTTGTGCTCTTTTGGGTGTAAGTTTGGCTGTGTATTGTTGGTGCATGATGCACTAGTTTCTTATGCCTTGCACAGGAGACTGGATTATTGCCACAGAGAGAGACAAAAGCGGAGGAAGAAACGATGGCGGAGAGTCGCCGAAGAGGAGAACTAAGAGAGAGAGTGAGAGTAACAGAGTAGCATTGGGATGGGAGTATTTTAAGAATTTCTTTTTTGCAAAATAGTCCTCTAATATTTTAAAATTTATGATACTGGCTGGTATTTGGCCTATTTTCAAATATCGACCGGTACAAACTGATACTGGTATTTGACCTATTTTTAAATATCGACCGGTACAAACTGATACCATGCAAAATTACCGGCATCGATTGGCACTGATGACCTGTACTTATACACCCAATTTTGTACTTTTTTTTTATCGATACGGTACGGGCTAGTATGATACAAAACTCATATTCTTGTTGCCATAGGTGAAGAAGAAACCTTTATAACATCAATTTTCACTCAATTTATCTACAAATGCTTAAATGCAACAAAAAACTATATTTCTTGCATATATAAATGAACTAAGATTCAATATGCATTATGCATTGTATAGATGTACTTAGATTTTATCTCTAACCTCTTAAAACTGTTAGCAACTTTATAACATGGCAAAAGTCTTTCTTGAAACTCAATTATGATCTATTTATGCCCAAAACTACTTCAAGTGATTGTTAGACACGTATACTAGTTATTACTACTATTTTCTAAGCACAATAGGCTAATTAATGTTTAATCTGAGTCTAATCAAGGTCCCTTTTACTAGGGTATCAGTTAGCATATCCCCTAACCAAATGCTAAACTCGCATTCTTCCCAAAATGCATCATGTGTTAAATCCCTTAAGCTAACTAAATAAACAGTGCATTTTGTTAGTAAATAATGTAACCAATGTACAATATTCAATCAGTAAACAATTCAACCTATGTATAATGTCGAACAATAAATACTAAGTTCTTTAAAAGTTAAGGCTTAAATTCTTTGATAAAATATTATTTTAAAATTATTTTAAAATTTCTCAAATATTATTTTAAGATCAAGAGGTTTTCTTTAAAATTCAAAATAAAATTTCTCTTATTTGTGAGAAATATATGTATTATGCTCTAAATGTAAATGATTTTGAAATAATTAAGCTCCTAATTTATTGAAGGTGACTAAGATATGGTTATAAGAAAAATAAAATGATTTGTGACAGATGGAATGAATTTACTTTTTTTTGGTTTTTGGTCCACTTGAATTAAATTACGTTGAAATTTTGTTAAATTGTATTTAAATTTTCATTTTACTCATTTGGCTTCTTTGATGACTTTTCCCATTGAATCACCTTACTCTTCCATTGAATTTGATTCTTTGATAAAGTTACTTAGTAATACTATCACAGGAAAAAAGAAAGAAAGAATATTTTTTATTATCATGGAAATCATGTGTTATAATCTCACTTAGTCTAACATTCTCTTTTATCAATGATGACAAAAAATTTAGAGTCATCAAAAAAAATAAATGACATTAAATAACCATATATGTCAAAGAAGGATATAATGCATGCTTACTCCTAATTTATTCATCATTTCATAATCAAGTTATGATCACTCTCTAATCCTTCTGGTCAACATTAAATGGGAAATTAAGAAAGTGAATGTATATCATCTCTCTTCCCCTTTGAAAAATTTATCATATAGGAAAAGTTCTCATTACGGCATTCTTAAAATTAAAGAGAAATTATTATAATGCTCTTATACCAATTTCAAATATCAATGTATCTTTCTCTCCTTAGGTATATATAATAATATTTTCTCTCTTAAACATATATGTCAAGCCAACATGCTCAAATGAACATTTACCTTCTTTTTTGTACCACCAATGGTTACTTTATATATTTCCTCACTTGGTTTAACAATTAGCCTTTTTAATACTCATTTCTTTGCTTGGCTTATGTAAGGGGTCTTAGTGATTTTTCTTTTGAAATCAATTGTCAAATATATCTTAGTTGTTCCTCATTTGATACCAACTAAGGTGATATCAATTATTGCTATTATTTTTATGCTGCTTAATATTAACCTATAAGATAAAATAACCAATTTATTCTAGATACATAAACTTGGGTCCTTAAGGGTTGGTTACTAATTCTTTTTAACTATCTCATGCTGAGTTTATTTATCACGAATTTCTCAAAAATAATTCCTATTTATATGTTAATAGTGACCTCAAGAATAACATCTCACATGAAATGATTTGAATTTATATTAGTCATATGAGTAAGAACTATAAGAACATGAAAAAAATGAATTTTTAGGTCTTATTTGGATGTATTGGTAAATGAGAACTCTTTTTTGTATATATGAAGGTAAGAAGCTTTTCTTATATGATAGTTAGGCCTAACAAATGAATTAGTACAAAGCATATTTTTATTGATGAAATTATGTCCTATATTAATTGTAAGCATGTGCCTTTTTCTTGTATAGTGGCTCATGATGATTGTGAACTTGTTTCATACCATGTTAATGATAAACGGGCTAAGATCAATGAGAAATTGCTTGCTCTCTTTATGTGACTTTTCATGAAATTATGCCTATATTATCTTGAACCTTATATCATCTAAGTTTATAATGTGAACAATATATGAATATATGAAATATCTCCTTTTTATGATCTAGAGGTTGATGGATAAGCATGTAATATGCTCATTTAATGATTTAGGTAGAGGTCATCACGTAAAAGCTTGCCCCTCACAAAAATTATTTTAGCATTAGGCGATGCTCTTCTATGAGTGTACCCAATCTCATTAATTGTATTTACTCTTATACCTATCAACTGAACTCTTTTCAGCTCCAAACATACATTCTAGCTTGTTACTCACTTAGAAAATGATGCTTTAAGGACATTAGTCTCATTTTCTATCTCATTCTTATATAAGAAATTATGCTTAATATCATTAGCAACAAATTCACTGTTATATTATCATATCATGTATTTTGAATTTCAATTCATTAGTTTCAATCATGCATTTATCTAAGAGTTTTAAGTCTTTTTACTATTGGAAGATACTTCATTATTTTTAAGCTCATAGCCTCTAAAGGCTCAACAAACTCATCATATGACAAATCTTCATCAATATCATCTTTATAATGAGAGTTAGAGGGTACCTCGTCATGACTAACAATGCAGCACATACTTGCCACTATGTTTTTAGAATCTTCACTCTCTATGTCATTTTATTATCCCATATAGTGTTGAGTGTTTTATTTTTCTTCGTCTTTAAAAATTTCTTGAATTTTTTTACAATAAGTTATATATCGTACTCATCACTCTCATTTGTGAATGTCACATCATCATCATCACTTTTCTCTTTGAAGAACAAAATCTTTCTTATTAGAGTTACTTCCTCTTTATACAATTCATTCATCCACAGGTTGTATCTTAGGAGTGATACAATGAACACTTCCAATGAAAAGTGTTCAAATTTTTTAGTTCTTGGAAAATTGTCACCTTTGCCTCTCATGCCTTTGGTAAAGACATAAGTAATTCTTTCTACAAATATATGATCAATATAAGTATTAATATAACTTCCATTAATAATATAAATGAAGCAAACATACAAACTAAAATTTAGAATCATTTTCTGTAGGTGAAATAGGCCACATTGGTGCATTAACATGCTTAATTTGATCTTTTTTTCACTTGAGTAACTCTACCATGTATGATTTAAATTATATGTCATATTTCATGAGTGGTTTCATATATGGCACCCTATTTAATTCATTTATGTGAAGAGCATAAAATAAAATATAAGCCACTTTGTTGTTTACTATAATGAGTCATTTATCTTTATTGCTCCAATTACTTTTATCCTTTGGTACCTTAGTCTCCACTTTATAACTATAACTTTTATGAGACATAAGGGCCATTCTTTATAACTTTTAAAGGATGGGCTAAAAGGAGGTGTTTATTATAGTCTTCTAATATATGTAATTGACCCCATCAAAGAATGGAGGTTGATATGTGCTTTGACATTCTATGCTAAGTAATGAATCAAAATGTGATATAGTGACATATACTTAAATTTCACTAAAAATGTACATATAGTAAATAAGACTTACTTTGATGATAGTCTCCAGATGGCACATAAGATTATTAATGAGTTATATGTATATGTATATTATGCCCTTTCAAAGTTAATAAATGAATTCCCTATACTAATATATGCTTATGATAAGTTTTATGTAAGACAATTACAAATAATCATAAAAATAATAAACAAGAGTAAGAGAAAAAAACGAAAAACTAATTTATAGTAGTTCATTAAACAAACTTTGATGTATGTCCACTCTCTAAGCTCTACCTAGGAATTCATTATCATCTTTCTTCAATTGGTGAAGTAGAATCCTTAATATAATATTTTCTTTTTCAATGGTGAAGAGGAACCTTTACAATCATTTTACTTTGTTATAGGTAAAAAGGGAAACCTTTTATAACATCAATTGCTCACTCAAACAATCTCACAAATAGTCAAATACAACCCAAGGCTTCTGTTTTTGCTAACGCCATATATATATATATATATATATTTTATATCAAAGATCTTAACAACTGTTTAACATGCCAAATGTCCTTCCAAAGATTTAATTGTGGTCAATTTATACCTAAAACCAATTCAAATAATTGTTAGAAACATAAACTAATTGTTATAATTGGGGTTATTTTTTAAACATAATAAGCTAGCATATGTTTATCCTTAGACTAGTAGATGTCACCTCGAGTAAGGTATTAGCTAACTAATCCCTTTACTAAACACTTAAACCTTATTCTATTGAAATGCATCCTATGTTTATCTAAGCAACCAAAACGCTTTGAATAATTGAATAAAGAATATATTTAATTAGTGAATTGTGTAACCAATGTTCAATGTTTGGTTAATGAACACTAACTTATGTAAAATGTCAAATAATACCTATTTTTGTTCTTTCAAATATTTAAAACAAAACTTTTAGGACAAAAACTTTATTTAAAATAATTTTTAAGAGTTTTTAAATGCTATTTTAATATCAAGATTTTAAAAATAATTTTTCTCTTTATTGTGACGAAATATATGCATTATACTTTAATCAATATTTTGAAAGCCAGATTGGATATCGAACAAATTAAAGGAAATGTTTAAGGTTTAAGGATTAGGGATTAAAGATTCAATCTGTATTAAACTGTTATAAAACCAGTATGTAATAAATAAGAAGGAAAAATTGTATGAGTAAGTGAACATAAAATATTTTATTGAAATAAAAATACACTAATTTCTATTATTATATAATAAATCAACATCCTAGTGCACAAGGCCATTCGATTTGCAAAGGTCAAAGGAGGGTCATCAATTATACACAATCTTCCCTGTGTATTTTACAAAGAGATTGTTTTTATGACTTGAACTTATGACCTTCGGGTTACAAAGAAATAACCTTACCAGTTGCTCTAAGACTCGCTCTCTTTTTATTATATAATGAGCTAATAATAAATCAAATCTAATAATTCAAACTAAATTTGAATCTAATATAAAACTTAAAATAACAATACAAATCAAAATTCTATTTATAAAAGAGGTTATGTCTCATCATCATCAAAAGTACTAAATTCTCCAACGCTATCTAAAGACTCGTAAACTACGCTTTTATCCAAAATATTTGCATCAACATCTTCAACTGCATTCAAATAAGTTACAAATTAGTATTGTATGAAATTGTTCTTAATTATAAATTTGTAATACATTATACTTTTAACATAAATTTGATTAAAATAAGATATGAACTGATCATCAGTAGATGTTCTTGATTTATTTGTTGTGGTCATTAAGTATTTGATGTTCCAAACAATTTCATTTCTTTGTATGAATACATTTAAAAATGATCCGATTACGTTCACAACCTAATGTAGTAGCTACTTGATTGAGTAATCTAATAACGAGTTTTCTCAATATTGGAGCACTTTCACTGAATAATTTCCACCACTCATTTGTATTTTAAATTAATAATTATGAAAAATAAAAATATATAAGTAAAGAATGAATAAAAATATAAAAACTTACTAGGCTGTTTTTTTTCATCACAAGTTCTCTCTTTACTAATGATCTAGCAAAACTCTCTAAACCTTCATGATAATAATTTAATTTCATTTTTCAGTTGTGAATGCTTTTCAATAAACAAAATACCTTTGTATTTAATCACATCAAACAAACTACCCATAATATTATTTATACATGCATCTCCACTATATAAGCAATAAGGATTAACAAAATAATTAAGCTGCCAAGTTGATCCTTTGAGTAAGATACTTATCTCATCGTTGGTCAAGAGTATTTACATAAGGCTTGTACAAATTTTCCTTCCCTTTAAAAAGTTGTTTTGTGATATTTGTACATACCATCATATATATACCCCAAAAATGGCTTCTCATCTGAGTCAACAATCCTCAACAAACTTATAAACGGAGCCACAATCTTTACAATGATCAAACAAACATCCCAAAATTTATTATCTAAAATTATAGCATAAACTTCTTTTCATTTTGCACTCTTTGATAACTTAAAACTTGAAAAGTGTTTAATTGTCACTAAATTATGAAGTAGTTGTTTATGTTCATAAACAATTTTCAAAGTAATAAATATAGTTTCAAACTTGGTAGTAACATGACGCATGATCTCAACCTAATCTTCTTGTTTTATTAACCGAGATAAAAATGTAATATGATTATTGTAACATCCTGTTCCCCATACAAAGGGTTAGAACCCTAGATTTTTGTAAATGAGAAATGGTAATGAGATATAAGAAAAATGCATTTCATACTCATGCATAACAATAGCATACACATAGGTGAATATATTTTCATACACATTGCAATGATTGTTTATGCACTCATTTGACATTTTTCAGGTATAAATGATATTAAAATGATTATGATGTGAGTAATGAATATTTTGTCTTGAAAATTGATTTGGTGAATTATATTATTGATTTAGAATTTTTGGTGAAAATTTAGAAAATTTTCAAAAATTATGGGTATTTTTGGACTAGAAAATGTCAAAAGGCAAGATAATTGATAAATGACAGTAGAAATAAATGTCAAATGGCAGTAGAAATTATTAATAAATGACATTAAGATTTAATGACATATGTAATTGAAAATTAGGAGTCAATTGGATTAGAAATTAGAGACAAATGGGCTGGTTATTAATGAGGACCCATTAAAAACCACAAGGGGGTGACATGTGGCAAGTGACAAATGTCACTTGTCATGCCACACACCTCACTCTGGTAACTTACCCTTGCAAGACTAATGTTCATTTGTTTCTCACCTTTGGCTAAATGCTCTCTTTATTTCTCTTCTTCATTTCGTTCTTCATTCTTCTTCTCCATCTTATGCCATTTTCTCACCCACCTCTTTATGTTGATTTTGTTCAATCATTCACCTTGTTTCTTCAAGAATATGTTATCTCCTTCATCATGTCACAAGAAAAACGTAATCTCTCCCTCTTAAATGATAATGATCGTGTGGTGTTGAGAAGCTAGGGTTAAGAGTGATTTGAAGATCATGAAGCTTAAACAAGTAAGTAGCTTGTTATTCTTCTTGATATGTTGAGTGAAACATGCATGAAGCTAGTTAAATGTTGAAAGATCATGGAATGGCAATGAAAACATATTGAAGCATGGATGAGAAAAATGAGCTTATGGATGTCTTGTTTTTATGTATATTGTGAGTGATAATTTATAAATTGTTAGAGAGATGATTTTTAGCTAGAATGATCATTTTAAATGTTGTAGAATAAATGTAGAAATTAATAAAGTGATGATATATGTTCATGTTCTGTTTTGAGGTGTGATCATGTGGATTATTGGTAGCTATTATAAAGATGAACTAGAATGAGTTTAAAGCCAAAGAAAAAGCTAGTGTACTGCCTTGAAATGAGAATAAGTAGGATGACAATTTTGAGACAAAGTAAAGTTGAAAATGAAGTTAAATGTGTGATAGAAGAAGTGTTTTCACTAAACATACATCTGTATTTTGGCCATATCTTGATATGTAGATATCCAAATCAGATGATTTTTAAGTTACATTAAACTAGAGACATATGAATACAATTTTCATGAAGAAATTTAATTTTAATTATGTCCTTAAGGGATTTGAAATTTGGCTTGAATTTGAGTACTAGTCTGTTGCAGTTTGAGAAAAGTCTTTAGTATTTTGGGTATAAATTTAGGAATAATGAACCAAATTTTATGAACTTTGGTTCATTAGAAAATTAAGACATAGAGGAACATTTGTTTAGAACAAGGTATTGCCTAAATACCTCATTTTCTATGTCATAATGGTTATACAAAACTGACCTGAAAATCTATCATGAGAAAAACTAGAAAATTGCAGGAAAAATGGGAGATTAGTTTTTGTCACGATTGTGGCAATGATCACAATGATTGTGAGCAATGCTTTTTCATGATAATGTTTTGATTGTGCAATGGTTGAACCAATTAAGGATAAGGTACATAACTATGATTCATTTGGACTTAATTTAGGCTTGAATAGAGCTTAGTTGAACCTAGAATGATGCTTGGATTAAGTGACTAAATGTGTAATATGTATGAAGTGATAATTGATTTTATAACTTAGTGAATGAATTATTGATATCAAAGTACCAAAGGTATGAGTATAATGGGAATGAAGATGATCATATGATTGTAGTTGTGATTTAAAAGAGTTGAGTAACAAGTATTAAGTAAAGGTGAATGAGAATTGGGTATTATGAGAGCATATAATGCTAGAAAAGAAATGACGAGTAATTGATTTATGATATTAGAATAACCAAGTGTTCTTAAGTTGTAAACTTAAGAATAAGCTAGACACATACAAATGATAAAGTTTGAATGATTAAGAGATGTGATTAAGGAAACATACCCAGAATAGTCAAATTGAGCATACATCATACATATCACATATATATATAAATGTGTGTGTGTGTGTACGATTGAATATTTATGTGATTTTGCAATTAGTAATGTGTGTGCAACGTGAATATTGTATAATATGGATACACATGATAGAACTTAGCATCTAGACGTTTCAGATCTTGGAAACAAATGTTAAACTAGAGCGTATTATGAATCGACCTAGATGGTCTCATTTTTATTATTTGTTCTGTTTTAAATTTTTTATTGAATTGCTACTGATATGATTGATGTGAATGTGTGAATTTCGGACAATAAATATCCAAAGTGTTTGATGCATGTAAAAATCATTGGAAGTGCTCCTTGAATATGATTTTGAATGAATATATGATACTCAACATTGTTAAATGCCAGACCAAAGTTCGATGATAAATATGCATGTGAATATAAAACTAAAATCAAGTGAATGATAGAATATATGTGAATGTGATGTATTTTATTACATGAATGCATGACAATATAAAGACTGTTGTGACTAGAGTAACCACCGAAAAAGAGCTTAAAGCTCAGAAAGTGAAAAAAAGCTTAAAGTTCATAACGTGGTAAGAGCCTCTAGCTCACTATGTAAAATGAGCCTTGTATCTCTAACGGATAATGGACAGTTATTAATGAGCTCGGTATTCACAATAGATACGGGACAACTATAGGAACTCAATCACAACAATAACAATTAAAATTGAGTCTCATTAAATGGTTGAAATAAATAGTTTGAATGATTTCTGAATGTGAAATATGATTTAAATGACTATGAAATGTGAGTAACCCAACATGTTGAATTGATGAAGTGATGTGAATTTTGTGAGTATATGAATTGATGTGTTATGTGATTGAGTGAGCCATCGAGGATAATCCACTCATTAAGTTCGCAAAACTTAACCTAATATTTGTAACATTTTTTAGGCTTAGAAGAGATCTTCAGTTAGACAAATTGGAGTCTAGCCATTACATTCAAGTAAGAGATAGAGATCGGGATTAGTTAGCGTCTGCATATGTATTTCATTATTTTCTATCAAAATGTGTATTCACAAGTATTGTACAATATGTATGTGAATGATTTTGTAATGTAATGACATTATGATTAAAAGTGTTTTGATCTATAATAGGCCCAAGTGACTACTGAAATTCTGGTGATATGTATAATGGTTGTAACACTTGCGATTAAAAATGTTAATGAATAAAATTGGTCGAAATTGATTATTGGTTTTTTGAAATATGTGTGTGATGCGTGAACAATTTTTAATGGTTATGATTGACTGACTGTCCTAGTACACCACCCTTGTAGAGTGTATTCTCGAGTACCATCGGTTTGTTCAGGAATATGGCCTATGGGAGTAGGGTGCTACAATTATACACAAAATTATGATCTTAGATTTGCGTGAAGCAAGACTAAAAATATAGTCCATACTACTAATATCTTTTAAAATAAGATTTATATAAAGAGCAGTGCATGGCCCATATGATTGTGATAAGTATCCAGCTGATATATAATTAGCTAAATAATCTGTCACAAAATATACAATATTCTTTGGTCCAACCCATTCCACAATTTCAGAAAATAGTTCAAATAAAACATTAATACTTTTTACCATCTCAGAAGCATCAATAGACTTGATAAAGTTGTTCCAATATTACAATAAACTAAGAAATTAATCAAAGTTCTTTGTCTTTGTTTAATCCAACCATTTTTTTATAATAGTGCGTCCTATTGATTCTTAACTGGACTTATATGTATCTATAATTAACTGACATTCTATTTTTAAATCTTGAAATAAAGGCACACGAATCTCATAATAAGAAGGTACCTTAAATCTTGGACCTATCATTATTTTAGCATATGTTGCTTCTTAAAAATATGGTGAATTTAAAAAATTTAAAGGAATATATGAATAATAGAACCATCTAGCCCATGTTCTTTTATTTCACAAAACAATATCCTTATCAACTAAAACATTTTTTAGACGAGATTGAGAACCAGGAGTAATTGGAGGAAAATAAGAATCTATATCAATAGTAACTTTCCTCTTTCCTTTATTTAATGCTTATGGTGCTTTATCATCTCTGGAAAAATATATCATGAGTCTTTTCCTTTTTCTTTTGTTGCTGAAAATAATTTCCAATCCTTTCATAAACATCAAATGATAATTTTTTGCAAGAAGCAATATTACCCTTAATACTAGCAAGAAGTTGTTTCATTTCAAAAATTCCCCCCTTTAAATATTCTATTGCAAAAATATACAATTATATTAGATATTCCCATCAGATCCTTAAGAAGAAAAAATAATTCTATGTTGGATTAGACTAACTACGAGTAGAGGATGTTAAGTTCATTGATTCTTTTTTTATGATTCCATATTCTCCATTATAATTTTAACCTAAAAATATGATAAAAATAATTTTGTTAGTTGTGTACAAAATAGGTCACAACAATAATTAAAACAAAAATAGTTGACAAAATAACAAGCCAAAGAAGAAAGATGAAACAAAAAGATGAAAGATAAAAGTCTAAAAATGAAAATACCCCTTAACTTTGTCTTCTTGATTCTTGTGTCTTTTATATATAATATGATGTTGGACTTTAATCACTACAAAGAAAAAAGAAAAAAGAGTAACAGTAAAAAGGAGAATTAACTTGTGATCTTGACATAAGGAATTGAAGTATATATAGAAGAAACAGAAAATTGGTTGAAAAGAATTGAAAACATGAAAGAAAATCAATTCCAATAGGAAACAAAAATTGAAATCTTTTCGAAGAGTGAATAAATCTAAAAGGTCACTCAAATAGATGAAGTATGTTTCTAAACATACTTTTTTTAAACTTAAAACATTACTTCTTAACACATTCTTGAATTATCCTAAACAAAATTACTTATCTATACTAAATTAT
The DNA here is from genome assembly GCA_027568895.1 of Erythroxylum shatona. Taxonomy (NCBI): domain Eukaryota; kingdom Viridiplantae; phylum Streptophyta; class Magnoliopsida; order Malpighiales; family Erythroxylaceae; genus Erythroxylum; species Erythroxylum shatona. The sequence goes on along the minus strand of JAOSBK010000005.1, from coordinate 37,512,540 downwards.
TAATTAATTACTTTTTTAATGTCTTTTTTTAAACATACTTCTTTAAATTTTAAAAATCACTCCCTAACATTTTCTTAAATTATCCTAAAGAAAATTACTTATCTATACTAAATTACTAATTAATTATTTTTTTAGTATCATTCTTTAAATATACTTCTTTAAAATTTTAAAATCACTTCTTAACACATTCTTAAGTTATCCTAAACAATATTACTTATCTATACTAAATTACAAATTAATTACTTTTTTAGTATCATTCTTTACATATACTTCTTTAAAATTTTAAAATCACTTCTTAACACATTCTTAAATTATCTTAAACAAAATTACTTAACTATACTAAATTACCCTAAACAAAATTACTAATCTATACTAAACTACTAATTAATAACTTTTTTAGTATCTTCCTTTAAATATACCTTTGTAAATTTTAAAAATCACTCCTTAACACATTCTTAAATTATCTTAAACAAAATTACTTCTCTACCCAGTTACTAATTAAGTTTTTTTAGTGTTATTCTTTAAATAAACTTTTTCAAAGTTTAAATATCATTCTTTAACACAATCTTAAAGTATCTTAAATTGCTAATAAATAATTTTTAATGTGCTTTTTAAAATAAACTTATTTAAAGTTTAAATAAATTTATCTTTTGTTTTAAATTTTGATCAAAAAATACTAATATTCTTAATATCATAAAATTAGGGTTTGAAGTGGATCAAGTTTTCCATGTAAAGCTGTTGCCTTTGGTCTACATTTGAAACATTTCCAATGATATAAAAACAATTTCTAACATAAAAAAGATGGAATACGTTTTGCAGTTGCTGATGGTGAGGAGGTAGAATCCATATGGTTGATGCAACATATCCAAATTTCTCAAAGTCGCCTGTGCATTATGCAGCTAGTGAGCGAAACCGCTAACAATACTGTCAATACTAAGACTAAAAGAGCTTTGCTTGCGTCAATACGGGGAAGTGTTGCTCCTGCATGTATATCGCGAAGGCAACTAGAGTGCTGATAGCCTGGCTTCCCTTGTTGCCTTTCTCAGGCTACGTCTTCACTTTCTCTGGGATCCTCTGACTTAGGTCCGGACCCACCTCTTCCAGGACCAGAATGGTTTTGTATACCGCAGGATTTCCGCTAGTTCTGATTGAGTTATAATTTTGTTTTCTTTCCCTTGTAGCAAAAAAAAAGAGAGAGCTTTGCTTGCATTTTTTATGACTTGCCCTTTAGTACTATTAAGAGACCGATTCACCACAATAGCTTAAGCTATTGTGTGAGGCCAACTCAATTAATTTTATATATTCTCCCACACACCCCCTCAAGTGAAAGCTCTTTGTGCTTGAAACTTACACAGACCTACTTTACCTTGTGCTTAATTTAATTAGAATAGGTAGGTGGTAGGATTCGAACTCTTGATCATTTGGTCATAGAGACTCTGATATCATATTAAGCAACTAATTCACCACAATAGCTATTGGATTTTTAATATGAGCAGAGTGTAAAGTCCACTAACAAGAATTGAACTTGGGTCAACCATTGTCCAAATAACTAGAACTAGTTGTTTGAATGGTTGACCCTTGCCACTTATAAACTCTTTAATATTTTCATGTTTAATCAATATGGGATACTCTAACACTCCCCTTCAAGTGCAACTGGAACTGGACATCCAGTTGTCACTTGAAACAAACACAGTGGCAACCGGACCGGGCTGCTGGGACTGGACATCTAGACGGACAACCGGGAAATTAATAATCCGGACCAAACCTGCTCTGATATCATATTGAATTTTTAATATGAGCAGAGTGTAGAGTCCACTAACAAGAATTGAGCTTAGGTCAACCATTGTCCAAAATGGTTAACCCTTACCACTTTTAAACTCTTTAATATTTTCATGTTTAATCAATATAGGATACTCTAACAAGTACAAGCACTGCCTCCCAAATTAAACGACACTTTGAAGCACCTGTGATCTGGTTTTCAATAGAAAGAAGTTAATTTGCTACCGCTTTGTGTTATGTTCTGTTTTTTCCTAAAGAATGATTATCTTGAGTGATTCAAATCGCTGGTTTTTGTACTTTTTTTTTTTTTTTTTCTGTTATTGCCAGTCACTACAGGTTCTTTCATGGAATCTACTTGAAGCAGAAAGTAATCGTATCAAGGGGGAACAAAGAGGTCACCACACACGTCTAAATCTTTTTGTTTCAGGGACATTACGCTTGTATGGGAAACGAGGCTCCTGCCCCAGTTGTTTTCTTCCCCTTTTCTTGTTCAGTTGAACACAGCCTGTCAACCTGATTTGTTTGGAAATTGGAAATATGATTCAATTCCTTTACCCTGCTCAATGTCATAGTGGGTTGTTAGGATTATGAGCAAGTTTTTTATTCTCTTGTACATCAGATTGTAGCTCTCCTTACAAGTTTAGTTTTTATCCGACATTCAGCAGCACAATGTCTTTTTGAGTGTAACTAGTAACTAGCACAATATGTCCTTTTCTGTTGTCCTTCTCATCTCTGTACAATAATTGGACGTTGTTATCCTTCTCACTTTTGTATATATATTCTTGTGGGACTTGTCTCGGGCGTGCAAGAAAATTTTCTCAGCCTTCACTAATCAATAGAGGAACCTCCGTGAAAGTTTCTAAACCCCATCTTGAATGAAATTGTTTCGTGAGTTTCCCCTGACTCGGGTTTTCCCCATAATTTTTGTTTTCATAAATTCTCGATTTCTTGTCCGTGGCTCTCTATGATTGTGTTTTACGTTTATTCTCTGAAACTTGGCTCAACAGTACTCTCAAATGTTTATAACACCTCTCAACAACTATCACCACCTGGTGGAGCTGGTATAAGTTGCTCAACAGTCCGTACAGAAAAATCAATATTTGGAAGACTGAGAGCCGTGTAGTACTCATCTTCATCCAATTCTGACACATACATCGTGCTTTTGTAACTTTCGACAGCTAACTTTGGGTGAACCCTTGCAAGTGCCACCTAGAACGAAAACAGGTCCAGGGAAGGATTTAGAAGTCATGGCAGACTGATTGAAATTTAAGAGCTGATAAGACAAAAAATTGAAAGTGCGAGTTTTTATTCCCCATTCTCATTTTAATGCATATCCTAAGCAAGAGTTGGGAAAAAAAATACTACTGCCGTCTTAACCCAAAAATACTATGCCGTCTTAAAAACTATGGACAAAGAAGATTCACATTTTCACTCTATGGACCAAAGTTGGTTTATCGAGAACTTGGCATGCAATTACCGTTTATGAAACTGAAATGATGATTAACATGTGACCCTTTCCTATCAACCTCTTATCACTTTAGCTTAATGCTACCTTTTAGAAAAAGGTTTTAAGACAGGGTACATTAGTATCCTCACCATGCAACCTCAACAAATTCGCGATTTCTATATCCAAACTTCAGAGGAAGAATAGTGATAAGAAAAATCAAAAACATAACTTACATAATGTTTCTTTGGAAGCTCAAACAGCCAAAACTTACAATCTGGCATAGGCTTCCCGTTGACTTTAGCCCATATGTTTGTCCAGTTGGTATGATGAAACTCAACTCTGTCCAAACCATATGTCATTCCACACCCTATGGCTTTCACATACGCTTCTTTCAGACACCAGTATCTGCAGTGAGATGACCAAAATGACAAACAAGCATAAAATTTAAATTGACTAACCAACTTCAGAATATAGTGCATATACAAATGCAGCAAGTTCCACTAGAATAATTTTAGAAACTTAGGTTCACAAGTTAATTGATAATGACTTCATATCATGCAATGAAATGGAAAGTCTGTTATACGATTGACAATAGCATCCAGAAAATGTGGCTTTTAGAAGCTTCAACTAAAAAGTTATGGAATGGAAAGAGAAGACTGCATACATATCACAAACTTAATTCCTATAATAAGCCAATTTTCAGTTATTGCAGATAGCCTATAACAAATGATGATGCTTAAAGTTGTGGATACTCTAGATTATGTGGCCAACTAGAATTTGGTGATTGAAAACAGTAGACACAAATTGATGTATATGTTTAAGTTTATCAATTGATCAAATGTATTTACTGATGTGGGACAGCATACCTGTAAAATGCATCTAAAATTTCATCATTTGCACCAGCACTAAGTATGGTATGCCATTCCAAAGTAGAAAAGCACGAAATGAAATTCCGAATGAATTCTGTAACTGTCTGAATTTTTGGTTTGATACAACAAACAGTGTCCAACCCCACAAGGCATAGAGGTTCAGATGCTATTGCCACATAGTCACCATGATGCGATACGTTGAAATTAAAATTAGGAAAATCCATGCTGACTTGACCACATTCCTGAAATTCATCGATTTAGCATTTGAGGAGTCATCCTAAAAAATTGCAAGAGTTAAAAATATGAAAAGAAATGTACCAAGAAAGAAATGGCAAGATGCCACTAAGAACAAACAGCAACCAAAAAAAAAAAGAGAGAGAACGTACACAATGCATGTTATAACGAAGTAATTTTAGCCACCCATAATGGAAAGTTTTCCGTTTAACTAATAGTCTAATATTATCACTAAAAGGTCGCTCCATCTTCCTACATGTTGAAACAGCATTCTTGATTCATAAAACAGGAATGATTCAAGGAAGCATGTGCAGAAAAGAAAAGAAAAAGAACAAACAATACAAAATCCCGAATTGGAACTTAAAACAGAAAGAAATCTATGTACTTTATTCATACCAAATAGGGTTTCCCCTCCATCGTACGTTTTATGATAATTTCGTTGCGTGGAATTCCCAACACTTTACATACAAGAGCATATTGAAGCAGCCGGCTCACAAGTGCCCGTTTCCTATCTTCCAGCTTCACGAATCTGCCAATGAAATGAAACATCATGCAATTTGATCCAATTCACTAAAACTTGTGATTGTGACTTTTACTTACACTGAGAAAAGAAGAATAAGAAGAACGTCATTTGATAATTGATAGTTGGACTAAACTACGATCAGACCCCATACGTGAAATAATTGAACCAGAAATTAAAACCAACTAAATACTAAGATGATGTTATTTCTTCCATTACCAGACTCATTCCTTCTGAAATCTTATGCGACGAAACAAGAATTTAATTTAAAATTCTACAGAATGAAACTACAGATAATGATCTTGCTACGATCCATGTCAACTATGGTATCAGAGACACTCAAGAAATATCAAAAGAATACTCATTGAATATATTGTAATCTTAAATATAAGTGTCAGGATAAGTGGGAAGATTGCAATTCCCAAGAAGCAGTAATAATAAATCGATATTATGGAAATGAAAACCAAAAACTATGCATAAGAAAAAGACCTAGTGATGGAAGAGTGCTCATGTTGGGGAAGAACAGAGAGGGCTAAAGAAAAGTCCAAGGAAGATGGGTTCCACTTTGATATGTCTACAATCCATCTTTGTAATCCTCTCTCCATCATCAAACTGCTATCTTACAACCACCATGTTTTCACTAAACTTTGAACAGAGAAACACAACACATGCCGGCCGGCTAGTTCTTGGGGCCTCGACCCTAGTTGTTCTTTTCAGCTTCTGCAGCAAACCCACCCAGAAACCGAATTTTGATAATCTCCCAAAACATACAAACAATCAAACAATGTAAGGAACGTTGTTTTGGAAAATTTTAATTCTGGAAAGACGATGTACCTGTAGTGTAGAACACTAGAACTCCGTCAAGCACTCCTTAGATAGTCGAGAAGATTGCTTGTGGAAGATGGTTATGACTATGGAGAAGGGCTACACATGGAGAAGTGGCAGAACTTTTATTGCCGCCATGCCACGATGACCGAACTTATGACTAAGGCTCTTTAAACAGTCCTCAATGGGACGGCTACTTGCAGGGGTAAAAAGACAAAAACCTTGGCTTGATCGAACGGGTTAGTTTAAGACAACAATTGAATTCTAAACAGCAAAAGCCTTATTTTAACGGTTGATTCCGGGTGATTACACAAAGGGATAAAGACGCGCACCTTGGTACATTTTTTAAAAATTACCGACAGTTCAATATTATAAAATATATTATATAAACACTTCCTTAATTTATTTAAAAACTTTTTTTATACAAAATTTTCTGAATATTATTTTTACATAAAACTTAATAACGAATAATTTAAAAATATATATTATTTAAGAAGAAAGGTTTAATCTATGTTTTAATAATAATAAAACATAAATATTACTAAAAAATTATATTTTTGAATGAAAGGAATATAGTCATACATCTATCAAGAGTAACCTTATCAAAGATAATAAAGAAAAGTTAGAATAAAACTCATTAAGTAAAGATTAAAACCAAAACTTAAGGCAAAACAATGTAATTATCATTGTATCTTTTTATTTGGCTAAATTTAATACTTTAAATGTTTTTTTAGGTATAAGCATATTATCATTTTAATCTATTGCATGAAAATTTTTAACTGGAAATAGGAATTGAAGTGATTTAAGATAAAATCCTCTTCATCTTTAAAACATTCTTTAAGATATATTTTAAGAAGCATTTGAATCAAATTTTCATTAATAAAGATAAGTATAATAATGTAAAAATGTTGAAATCATGAATTTAGATACATTGGTTGATCAATATAATTAGTGATCAACTGTTGCATGTTAAAGTTGTTAAAAATGTGTATCAAAACTTTCTATTAACAATGATTGACATATTGGTCAACCAAGTATAAGCAAAGTTATGAGTACCGTTTCGTACTGGATGGCACCGGTCGAAACCTACCGTACCAACCGGAAAACGAAACGGTGCTCATAACGTTAATACCGACCGGTATTTACAGCCAGTCGGTACCGGCCAGCACCCAAAATTTCAGTCGGTACCATAAGCTTCAAAATTGCAATGACTAAATTGCAATTTTCAAAAAATTAACCCTAGCCATGCTTGCTCGACTCTCCCTTGTCTCTCACTCACTCTCGTTGTCTCCTCAGCCTCTCACTGTCGCCATCGCTGTCTGACTCGTCTCCTCCTTTTCTCATCCTCCTTGGAACTCGGCTCCTCCCTTGTTATTGGTTGAAGAGGCCACCGTCTTTGTCTTCCTCCACAACCAAAGATGCCATCGTCTGGTATATTGCAGCACGTCGTCACCGTCACAGCTCAACCAGACTATACCGCACCATCGCACCGTTCGTCGCAGCTCAGGCGCACCAGCAACTCGACCTCAACCAAAGACCCGATTGTTTTTGAGTGTGTGTATTTTCGAACTTTTCCTACTTCATTGCATTTTTTATTGTCTTGGATGATGGATTTGTGTATGTTAGATGCTGGATTTGGGATTAGAAATTTTGAATTGTTGCTGCTCACGATTGCATCTTGACTCTTACGTGGATGTGAATTGGGATTGGAAATGTTGGATTTTGGGAATTGAATTGAATTGTTGAAGTTGAAATGTTGAATACGGTAGGTTTTGTGAATTCTCATTTATGAAATTTGGAACTGAAATTGGAAATGGAATGCTCTATAGTGTTTGTGATTTACAGTGATATTGATGAATGAGATGTTCAAGTATTTTATTTAACTGTGTTTGGTTATTCGGTGGTAAATAGAAGGAAATGAAAATAGAATTATGATTGTTTTGTAATTGTTGAAATTACAAATTGTTGGAGTATGTTTTGTGTTATTATATAGTTAAATGTTTTGAATTGTTAGCTTTTGATTTATAGTGAATTGTGTTCCATAAAATTGAATTATATGTAATGTAATTATACAGAATGAATCATATTATATAAGATGGATATGCATATTGTGTACTGAGATTATGTGTTATATTATTTTTGTGTACAGATAAATGGAAGAAAGTTCAAATACTCCAGATCAACCCACTTCAGGAAGATACAGTGATCCAGCTTAGGCTCATGCTGGTATGGTTATCGACATGAAGAACCATACCATTTGCTTATTTTGTAATGAGCATTTGAAAGGTGGAAGAATCACCCGATTGAAAAAGCATTTAGTTGGGGTTAAAGGAGATGTGAAATGGTGTACAAAAGTAAGTCATGATGTGAAATGACAGATAAAAACATTGCTTGATGAACATCAATTTGAGTGAAATAGAAGGGAAAGATTGAATTTTAAAATTAGTAGTGGAAGTTCGTTTTCTAGTTTCTATGGTGGTTATGGAAATGTTGAAGGTGAGAGTGGTAGTGGTTGTGGTGGTTAGTGGCACTGATAGTGTTTCATCTCACGGTTGTGAAGAATCTGATGTGAGGAAGAGAAGAAGGTAGGTGACTAATTTCTTTACACCACGAACAACTCCTGAAGCCCAACTTTCAATTTGTACTGCAATGCAATCAAGAGATGCGACTCACAATGTCGATATGGCAGTAGTTAGATGGTGGTATGATTTAGGTTCGTCATTCAATACTTCTCATTATTATTATTATCAACCTATGATGGATGCAATAGCCTCTTATGGTCTATGATACAAAGGTCCTTCGATTGATGACTTAAGAGGTAAACTTTTGAGTTCTGCTGTTTCTGAAATTAGAAATTATTTGGTTGAAAGAAGAGTGAATTGGGGTACTTATGGATGTTCAATTATGTGTGATGGTTGGAAAAATAGGAGATAAGAGCCTATTATAAATTTTTGGTTTATTCTTCAAATGGCTCTATGTTTTTGAAATCTATTGATGCATCTGGCATTATTAGAAATATTGAGACTTTATTTAGGATATTTGATGAAGTTGTGAATGAAGTAAGGCCAGATAACATTGTTCAGTTTATTACTGACAATGATTCCACTTATAAAGCGGCAGGAAAAAGGTTATAAAATACATATAATTCATTTTTCTGGACTCCTTGTGTTGCGCATTGTGTTGAGTTAATGTTGTCGAATATAGGAGATCCTAGGTATTTTCTTGTTATTGATGAGACTATGCAAAAGGCTAAAAAGGTGACAAAGTTCATTTATAATCATGCATGAGTTTTGAATTTGATGAGAAAGGAATTTACCAATGGTAGGAATTTGTATCGCCCTGCTGTGACAAGATTTGCAACAAATTTCTTATCACTTCAGTCTTTTGTTACATTGAAGAAGGAGTTAAGGCAAATGTTTACAAGTGATAAGTGGGTTGCATCTCAGCATGCTAGGTCTAATGCTGGAAT
>JAOSBK010000005.1:37461102-37478000 GCA_027568895.1 Erythroxylum shatona | reverse complement strand
ATTAAGTTACCGTAATATATGATTATTTCCTTTTTGTAAAGGGCCTATACATACTGTACTGTAATCTCCTTGATTAAGACACAAGTTATCGTTTATCAGAAAAGACTTCTGCTGTTCATATGTTTCATCAAGTTTTTACATCTAACTACTCTAAATATAGATCAAATGTAGCACATATAGCTGGGACAATCCGAATTGTATTGAGACGAACTATAGGTGAAAAATTTTCAATAAAGTCTATACCTTCTTTTTGAGCATATCCTTTTACCACCAACCTTGCACGATACCTGATCATTACTGTTACATTTGATTTTGTACACCCATTTGTTGCCAATAGGCTTTCTTCCTTATGGTAGTGGCACAAGCTTCCATAAGTTATTCTTATAAAGAGATTCTATTTCTTCCTACATTGCTGCCATCCAAAGTGATGCATCTGAACTATTTGTTGCTACTCGAAATGTTGATGGTTCGTCATCTTCTGTTAGAAGATAATATGTAAGATTGCTCTTCATAATATAATCAGACTGCTAGGTTAGGATTCTCCTGTCACAGGTTGAGCATCGAACTTCTGTATTTTAAGATTTTACTAGTTTTTGCTCCTTGTGATCTGATATACCTTCAGTAGAATCTTTTTGTTCATTCTTCCTTTCTTCCTGAATCATTACAACTTCAGAATTTTCTTCAGACGTGCTATTTTTATCTTTCTCTTACAGTTTATCTTATACAAATATGACATCTCTACTAATGAAGATCTTGTGGGTAGTGGAATCCCATAGTCAATACACCTTCACTCTATTAGCATATCTCATAAATCTACATTTTTTGGATTTTGGATCTAGTTTTGTGATATCTTCGGTATTATAAATCAGAAACACAGAACTTCCAAATGTGTGTAATTGAGAATAGTCTGCTAGTTTACTAGTCCACATCTTTATCTGTGTTTTCAGATTAATCGATCTTGTTGGTGATCGATTAATCACATAGCAGGTAGTCTTCACTGCTTCTGCCAAGAAAGACTTTGCCATACTTACAGTTCTCAACAAGGCTTTAGTTCTTTCAATCAGAGTTTTATTTATTTGCTCTGCCACTTCATTTTGTTAAAGTGTCTGAGGCACCGTGAATTGACATTTGATGTCTTCCTGATTACAAAAATCAATGAACTCATCACCAGTATATTCTACACCATTATCAATCCTTACGCACTTGATTTTCTTCCTCGTCTCTAACTCAATTTGTGCTTTAAATGTTGCGAAGGTTAGAAATACACCTCCCTTTCTTTTGATAGGATACACCTAACATCTTCTAGAATAATCATCAATAAAGGTCACAAAGTACCTTGCTCTACCCAGATACATAACCGGAGATTGCCACATATTAGAGTGAATCAATTCTAGAATATCTTTACTTTTAAAATTCGATGCAATAAATTTCAGTATATGCTGCTTACTTGTAGTGCGGTACTCACAGAAGGGTAATGATACCTTCGTGAGACCAGGGAGTAGTTTATGCTTATTCTGACATGTGGCCAAGTTTACAATGCCACAACTTTATTGCTTTTTTTGTAGAACTAACCGATGCATTTGCTTCCACATACATCTTTCCCATAAGCTTGTATAAGTTTGCAGCTCTCCTTTTTGCCTTCATGACTACAAGCGCTCCTTTGATCACCTTCATGACTCCATTTTGAATAGAGGTCTTACACCTAATTTCATCCAATTGTCCTAAAGATAATAAATTTTTCTTCAAGTCCTTCACATGTTGCTCATTTGAATAGTGTGAATTGTACCATCATACATCTTCAACTTGATGGTATCATTCCCAACAATCTCCAAGGAATGGTCATTTCCAATATATATAGATCCTGTAGAGATAGATTTATAAGTGTGAAACCAATTTCTAAAAGGAGTCATATGCCACAATGCTCCTGAATCTATTATCCAAGCATCAGTGAGCTTTATTCCGTCCATGAACACTGTTGCTACTTCGCTGTATAAGATTTCTCCATTGGTAACACATCCCTAAGAAGTTGATATTTTAGAGATCTTGTCTCTACCCTTCCTGAATCGACATTCACTTTTAAATTTCCTCTCTAATCACAGTTGTAAAACTTGAGGTTTTTCTTACTTCCGAATTTCAACCTTCCTTGTTTGTGACTCCTAGTGGAATCACACCCTATTGACCATCCTATCGTCATCAATAAGGCTTCCACTTGATCCGAACTTGTCAGCCTTTCTTCCTTGTTGATGCGTCTGCTTTCTTCTTCAAGAATAGAAGAAACAACATCATTAAATACCAAAGTATCTGTGAGGATTTTATTTGTTAAATTAATGATGAGTTAGTCATATAAATCTAGCAAATTTTGTATTAGAATCTCTACACGTTCAGTTGGATTTACATTATGTCCTAACTTTGAAAGTTGAGAGCATAAAGAGGTCAGAGTATTTATATGCTCTGTTACTGAAGTAGATTCAGACATTTGGAGTGTGTAGATTCTCCTATTCAGAAAATTTTTGTTGTGAAGAGACTTAGCTTCATATAACTTTGAAAGATGCTCCTATATCTCCTTCACTGTTTTCTTTTCCTCTACACCTTGTAAGATATCATTCGATAGACCAAGATGCAAATTTAACATGGCCTAGGAATCTATTTGTTTCCATTTGACATCATCTGTGAAATCTACTGGCCTAGTACTGATGGCCTCCAAGCAGTTATCTTTTACTAATACTGCCTTCATTTTCAATTTCCATAATGAGAACTTTGTCCCATCAAACTTTGTAATATCAAATTTGGTTGACATTGCTTCTATGATAAGAATTGAATCCCACTTTCTCACGTTAAAAAGGGAAACCACCTTGAGTTACCTCCACTTAGTATGTAATAAGATTGTAGTACACCTAGAAAGTTCCTAAGAAAGGCCGAAGGGATCACAAATGGTCCCACTTAAAACCCAGTCTCCTTAGAGAGAGCTTTTCCTAGACATGCACTCAATCACCTCAAATACCAGTCAAAAATGCCCAAAAAATGGAAACAAAAATCGAAAATAGGACCACCCTTAACCCGCAAGAGCGTCAAAGAAAAACACGTTTTTTGATGTGAAAGATCAGACTATGCTATAACCATAAAGCATACTTGAGCAACCTATGGGCTTTGATACCACTAATAAGAGATAGACTCCACCGGATGGAGCAAACACACTAATAAAAGAAATTGAGATAAAAGGGAAAAGGAAGATTTAACGTGGAAACCCTTTAACTAATATCAAAAAAAACTACGGGAAAGAGTAAAAAACTTTCCACTATAGAAAACAAATATTACGAGAGGAAGATCTCACAATCCACATTAATAATTATACACAAGGTTATGGGAAAGAGATTTTTGGGATATGTAAAACCTTAAACAGATGCTTCCTTGTGTTGCCTTAATGGAGGCTATTATATTCTTTATTTACCAATATGGGATTTAAGCCAACAGATAACAACCTTTAATTTAGATGAAAGACCATGTATAAGATACATGTAAATCATAACACTTTCTTTTTTCTTAATTTGATTATATATAGAGGGATTGCCCTCTTCTCTTTGTACAGTCATTTCTAATTAATATATAATTTACCTTTTCCTTATATATATATATATAAACTTGTTTAATTCGACTTTAGACATTAAACATTTGCATTTTCTTTAATCCTAGCTTTCAATACCTTTGATTTCTCAATAAAGATCTTTTTTATAGTTTCAAGTGATAATTCTTAGTAACAATATAGTAACAACATCCAAAATTCCATTGTGATACAATATTAAGAATCTTTAAAAGATCGTAATTCTTTTTCTTCTAGTGTTTAACTTATGGTCAATATTGAAAACCAGTGAAAAATATAATAGTTTGTTAAAATATTTTCCAAATCAATTTATCTTAGAGTTGATTTTTAAATAAACACAGTAAATTATAGAACCTAAAAAATAATTAGTGCACAAAAACCCCAATCAACTAACAATCAAACAAAGACCTAAAAAAAAGGATAAATTTATTGTTTGATGAAGATGTATATAAAATCAGAAATCGATGACCTCATATAATCAAACATCACATATTATCTCAACTCATCATCTACATAATTAATTGGTTCAAGGCTCGGTGCCTCTTATTTGCCGACCATAGCAGTGAAATAATTATTATAAGTTAATTACATTCATTTGCAAATCAAACCAAGTTAAAATTTAAGTAGAGTAAAAATTTTAATAAACATGATAAATTTCTTATAAATGCATATAAAATATTTCTATTTTATGAAATTTATTAATTTTATAATAGGGTTAATTACCAAAAAAGCCCAAACTTTCATCAAATTTTCAATTATATCCCGGACTTTAAAAAGTGGCAATAAAATGCCCAAACTTTCAATTTTTTTCAATTATATCCTAAAATTCAAAAAGTGACAATAAAATGCTCAAACTTTTAATTTTCTTCAATTCTAGCCCAACAATATTTGTTGTTCTCCTGATGCTCTCAACCCTCTATTTTTTGTTTGCTCTTTTGACACCCCAAACTACTCTCACATTATAGTGTACTGCATCAATAAGCTATTTGTTTTCAGTTTGTTCTCCTGGCCCTTAGTGTGAGGGCATCGGGGCTGCGTAATCTAAAAATTGAAGGGGGAGGGCGTTGAGAGAACAAACTAAAAATGAAGCAAAAAACTAAAATCAAAGCATAAGGTCCTCGGGGCTGCGTAATCTAATCTAGGTCATTTTAAAACAACAACGTCATTTTAATTATGTGATTAAATGACATAAATTTATTAATCTTCATTTGTTGTGTTAATTTTGGCTAACATTTATTAATAGTTAAGGTTTCTAAAACACTTGGCAAGCTACATCAACAAACTTAATGGAAACACTAACGTCATACTAGAATTAAAAATTAAAAGTTTGAGCATTTTATTTTTATTTTTGGAAGTTCGGGTTAGAATTGAAAAAATTGAAAGTTTGGGTATTTTTTGTTACTTTTCAAATTTTACTTTTCAAATTTCAGGCTATAATTGAAAATTTGATAGAAGTTTATCTTTTTTTGGTAATTAACCATAAAAATTCTAAGCTTGACCTAATTTTGCAATTATAGCTCAAACTTTAAAACATGACAATTAAATATTCAATTTTTCAATTTTTTACAAATCTTGACCGACGTTAGTATTTTCGTTAAAGAAGCTAACATGGCAAGTCACATCAGGGATAATTTTAAACATGTCATAGTCACTACAACAAAATGGGTTTTTAGCGACGAAAATTTTCGTTCCTAAAAGTACCTAATTCGTTGTTGATAATATTTAGTGACAATAATAAATCATCGCCCAAATCGTCGCAAAATTTTGATAACAAAATACTATAGATGACGTTTTTACCAATCCATCGCAAATTATATTTGACAACGAGTAGAATACGTAGCAAAAAGAGATATGTGACAATACGTAGAAACGTCACCAATGATATTTTGTTACATTTTTGTCTTGTGCCTAAATGTTATTAGCTACGTTACTGTAAGCGTAGGTAATAACTTTTGTAGACAAAACCTGTATTGTTGCCTAACATTATTTATGACGATTGGATTTTCGTTTTTGCTACGTGTTATAAAATGTAGGCAAAACTTATTGACAACATTTCCTAAAACATTACTGAAAAGTTTTGGTGATGAATTTAGAAATGTAGCCAAATCTTTTTAACTACGTTTTTAATTTTCTAATAAACATTATTGCTAAAAATTTTATGAAGTTAATTATAATTATAGTCACATTTTGAATCCATGTTGTTGTTTGTAATATTTAGATTTTTCTTATAATTTGTTATATGAAAATATAATTAAAAATAATTAGAAATTATAAATATTTTTATATAAATTATTAAATATTATTAAATGATAATTATAAAGGTTAAGAAAAATACTTATGTACAAACTAAGACTCGATTTCATCATCACTATTACTTACATAATTTGGGCTAAGTATTTGTTTGACCATCTTTTCAAGCTTGGCCAATTTTTGTTCATTACGTTCTAACTTTTGTTCATTACTTTCTAATTTAGCCTTAAATGACTAGTTCTCCTCTTGAAGACGGTCAACATATGCTGATCTTGATGAGGATGAAGCAGTTGACTTAGGGCCAAACCTAAGACCTTTGATGTAGCCAGATCTTTTGTAAAGCACGTTGTTATAAATGTCATCTACATTTGATTCATTCCTATCAGATAATGATCTTTGCAACAACTCCTACATCTTATTCTAAAATTTTAAAAACAAAATCAATATTTAATTCAAATATTAATAATTAGTACTACATAAATAAACAAACTTAAAATTTAAACAAAATTTTATATTTACATAATTATTCTGCGTTTTTTCAGACATCCAACCTTCACTTTCTTTGTAGTGTGTCAGTTTGTAGAATATGATCACACTCTTCTCTATGTAGTTCATTCTGACTCTCTTTTATGAAAAAATAATTGAAACATAATAAAAAATATTGTATATACTGACATAATTATAACTTCAAAACAGAGAACTTACAAATTCATTTCGAACGACAACAAATGATTTCGAGCCTTGGTTGTGAAGAGTTTTCATTTTTCCTCTATTAACCTTGACTTTCTCACACTTTTCCTAAATAAAGAAAAAATAGTTTAAAATGTGTAACAAGATTAATGGAAGTAAATGTGTAGAGAAAGAAAACAAGCCTTAATGGTGGTAGAGGCCTAATAATCACACATTTGGGTCTAATTTTCTGGAGACATCTATTCAGGAACATGTTTCCTTGCCTCCTCATCTGAAGGAAAAGATTTGTAGTATTTATGTAGTCGATAATGATGATCCTTGGCCCTTTGTTTCAATAGTGAACTCACACAGCTTGAAACTTCAGGGTTCTAGATATCGACGATAGTGAGCTTCAGCCGTGAACAATAAGTAAAAGTTAAATAATCTTTAAATAAGTAAAATAAAATTGCATATAATTAAATAAATTGAAAAATTACCGAAACTTTATCCAAAGCATTTTGTAGCAAGTTGTCATGTTTCAATTGCTTGGAATGCTAAAGGCAAGGCAATTAGACTTAACAATGATCCCTAACTTACTAAATAATTTTGTCGAGTGAATCTTGTCAATAGGACAACCCTGCGAGGTATCAATATGCGTAGACAACTTGCTGTTTATTGCAAAATTCATGTGTTATAGCTCAGAATCTTTAGTGATGCCTCTATCCCTTTTTCTGATAGCGGCATTACAACTTGAAAATAAAAGAATAATGATAAGAAAAAACACATTAAACATGTAAATATATATTTGAGCATAAGTCTAATTATAGGTGGGAAAGATTAATAGACCTAAAGATCCCTCAACACTAGTTGAGGTGGATAGAGGCTATTGTTGACTGGCTTCATTAGTAGATGAAGTTAGTGGTTGTTATTGTATAGGGTCGGATTGATTTGATTGTTGTAGGGGAGGAGCAATTTCGATAGTTGCCATCTTCTTTTCCTTATTTCTACCAGGTGCCATTTTGTTAAACATTTATAACTCAAATATTAACGTTATGCACTAACATAAGTCAAACATCAATAATACGCATAAATATAACTCAAACATCAACAATCTGCATAAATATAAGTCAAACATCAGCATTCCATTTTAACATAATTCAAATATGAACATTTCGTATTAACGTAATTTAAATATCAACAATACACATAAACAAAACTGAAACATCAACAATTCGCATAAACATAACTCAAACATCAACATTCCCCATTGACATAACTCAAATATCAACAATACGCATAAAAAAGACTGAAACATCAATAATCTGCATTAACATAACTCAAACATCAATATTTCGTACTAACGTAACTCAAACATCAACAGTCAGCATAGACATAAGTCAAACATAAAAAATTTGAATAAATATAACTTAAACAACAAAATCCCACATAAATATAAGTAAAACATCAACAATTTGCATAAACACATCTTAAACAACAACATTTCGCATAAACATAAGTCAAACATCAACATTCCGCATTAACATAACTCAATCATCAACAATCCACATAAATATAAGTCAAACATCAACAATTTGCATAAACATATCTCCAATAGCAACATTACACACAAACATAAGTTAACCATCAACATTTTGCATTAATATAACTCAAACATCAATAATCTACATAAACATAAATCAAACATCAACAATTTGCATAACATATCTCAAATAACATCATTCCACATAAACATAAGTCAAACAACATCATTCGCATAAATATAACTCAAACACCATCATTCTTCATTAAGATAAGTTAAGTATCGACAATACGCATTAACATAACTCAAGCATCAACAATACATTTCAAATAATATAAATTTTTTAAACCTTCAATGATTATGATTAAGATCTTGAAAATCATTATGATTAATTACATTTTGATTTGACTCTTTATCACTATTATATTTTACTAAAGTATCATCATTGTCATATAATTCATCCTCAATGTAGTCTTAATCTCTTTCTACGATAAGATTGCCTTGTACTTCATCCATTGTACTATATTGGGATCAACATTTCTCCTATAAAATGATGATATATCTATATCTTCTATTCGAATGGCTGCATTATTCAACTCCGATTCAATCTCTTGATATACTTCACCATCCTCCCTCATTATACCATTATCCCTTTCACAAAAATAGAAGATATTTTGTGTTGAAGCTTTTGAACAACCTTCCAATTCCTGCCTAATATAGTATCATGAGGTATAAATGTTGCTTCACTTAACTTGCAAGGAAAAAAGGGTCATTATCATAAAATTTCTTGCTAATATTGATGCTAGATTGATGCTAGTAACATTCCTATTCACTTTATTGTCAGCAAGATTAAGCCATTTGCACTTAAATAAAACTACCTTTTTATCCTTGATGTAATGCAAATATATTATTTTAAAGATAACACTGTAGAAGTCAATAAAATCATCGTCATAACATCCCTCAATAACAACCCGCAATTTTGGATTTTAAGTCTACTATCTAGATCCCTCAATACCAACACTTCTACTACAACTTTCTTCCTTATGTTTGACATGATAAAGCCATAGAGTATAGAATGTATATACGTCTAGGATTAGTAAGTGAATATACACCACATCTTGACTTTAAATGTCAACATTTAAGCAATCTATGTATGAGCAACGAATACGACATTCATCACCCATTTAATCTTTTACAAATTGCATGAAACTCTTAATTCCTTCTATGTATTCAGTGGACCATTTTCGATGAGAGATTTAACTTTTATCCATCTAGCTATACAATTAAAAGTAAATAACTAAATTATTAAATGCAATCCTCTTTTTATATAACATAATGATAAATCAATATAAAAAAGAACTAAGGTACGTGGGATGGGGATACGGATGGTGTAGTATGTCTTGCAATAGGTGATGCCTTATCTGCAGCTGTAGGTTTGGGAGGGGTAGGAGGTGAGCTACTGGGAGCTGCAGAATGTGACGATCCACCTACATAGTAAGTGCTACCAATCAAGCCTCTAAACCTGGGCCGCATAACCTCACGCTGTCTCTTTAGTCCCATATGACGAACCTGACAATCATTGTTGATCAAATTTTCTACTTATATAATAATCTCAATATATGTTAGAAATCATTCTTCAAATCCAGACTTATAAGGATATGAATGTCATTTTAATACCTAGTAAAGCTTCTCTTCAATCTCCTTGAAACTATCAGTACTATGAACAATTGATATCCTACAACCTATTCCCAAAAAACGTTCACATTATACAAACTGAGATATATTAAAACAATTGCTATGAAATATTATAATAATTCAAAGTCATGAGCTATACGAGAAGCCTATTGAAAATTTGGCAACATTTCCCCTATAAAATGGACATCTCCCCTTTTCAAAAAAGGGTCATTCCTGCAATAAAATTACACTTCTATATTCACCAGTAATCATAGCTCAATTTAGGTCTCCAAACTATATGTCATTACGTTTATTAACCTTAATTAACTGATAACCTAAGAAATAAGATTTCATTAATTAAACTAAAACAAAACAACTAAACAACTAAATTAGTCAAGACAAATCAATAATGTTAGGACTTCATATTGAACTCCCCTTAAAGCATTTAGTTTTCTAACTATTTTCATTGGATAAATAGAGATAAAGCTTATTTACTTAGTGCACAATTGTCAACTCAATAGACTTTTAAAAAATAAATGTTTTAGAATTTCATTCTCTTAATTAGAGAAATGTAAGAGAGGTTGTTGGTGAAGCCAAAATTGAATCTATCTTTAGTTAGGAGTTTTATTGTTAACCAAAGGATGATGGAAGCCTTTAGGAGATTGTTGGTGTACCATACTAACTTGTCCAAAGTATTATTTGATGACTTTTATGATAATTCCATACATTGGTTTTCGAACGAGTTAGAACTATTTCTTAACCAAATGACAAAGTACTCTACTTCATGCTTAGGGATGTATCCTAGAAGTCTTTCCAAAATAGAGGAGAATCCTTTAAAGTTAGGCCCTTTGCAGCTATCCCTATAAATAATGGTAACAACCTCAATAATGTTTGGCATACTTGTATGTAAGTTCCTGTAATTACGATGCTTTTAGAGAGCTCTATAATAATACTTTTAAGATCGTTGTGGATTTGCTCCTTTAAGCTCAACATTTGTCTTAAAGTCTATAAAGTATTGGTCTTTGACTATACCTTCTAAATGTTATTTCCTTTCATAAAAATAATATGCACCCATTATACCATAGAATTCCCTATTAGTAAGAAGTTTCCAAATTCTCTTTGCCAACATCACTTTTTTCATGGATCTGATAAAAGTTATTCCAAATCCCCCTTTGTTTGTAGGCAAGTATATATTTGCCCATTTTATCTTAGCCTCTAAAGCATTGTTCTCTTTGCTTGTCCATAGGAAGTTCTTAAGTAATCTATCAATTAAATTTATTGGATTGAGAAGGAGGAACATTTGAGACCTTTAGTATATATAGAGATTGCTCAACATAAAAACTATGTAATGCATCCTCCCTATAGCTTATAAGAATCATTTGTTCTAATTACTAATTCTTTTAAGAATAAAGTTGAATAATAGTTGGGGATATTTGAAAGATAATCTTGCTATTGTGATGGGAATGTCTAAGTACTTTAAAGGACTTTGCTAAAATTTAAACCCTAAAATCTGGGATAGTTCATTTATTATCTTTTGAGATCTAATCAAGACAAAAATGGTGTTATTATTGGGGTTGATTGAGAGCCTAGAAAAGATTTTGAATTCTTGTAAGAAATTGCAAACACTTGATTAACTCTATATTAACACTATAAAAGAGTAATAGGTCACCTACAAACGACAAACTAAAAATCTTGAGTTTGTCATATTTATAATAAAATCAAAATTTACTGCCCTTCGTCGTGTTTTTAGTGGTTATCTAAGATAAAAATTGGTCTAAAAACTTTTTTTATTCATTAAGGAAAACTCCAAAATGTAATTGTCTCAAAATTATTATAGTAATATTTTTGGCACCTAACTTCTTCACTTTTAATTAATTAAAGTGCTTCCTCAATTTCTCTATTTTCTTTTCATTAATTTTTTAGTGCCAAAGATATTCATAGAAGGAAAAGATCAATAAACTTCAATAACAAATCCATTTCTTCAAAAATCCCTTTACAAAAATCCCATTCCAAGGATATCAAGAAGTGTAATAAAGAAATGATGGGAAATCTAGAGGATTTACATTTTAGTTTACTTGTATTAGTCAAAATGTTCAGTTCTTCAATTAAAAAACAATTCTATTCAAAAGGAAATAATGAAGTTAACATGTTTTTTAATTCACTTTTCAATACTATATGTTCTTTTGGTTAACTAGAGTTTAGAGTATGAAACTAGCCTAATGAATGAAACTTTGTAAAAATATCAGTAATCTAATTTTTGGAGGAAGCAAAAATAAGTTAAAGTGTGTCATAAATAATAATGATGTTGTGTAAAGTGAAAATCATTTTTAATATTTTTATTATGCTCAAGGAAAATATAGAATTGCATTTATATAAATGAAGAATAGTAATTGACGAATGTATAATCCCCATATCTTGAAGTAATAAGTGCAACCAAATAAGTTAAGGGTTATATGACCATGATTCGATATTCAACTTAAATATGAGAGTATGATATGACTATTTACTTTTTACTATACTAAAAGATTAATGAATGACTAAGAAAAAGGTAAAAACTAATAGTAGAGCATCGGTCGGTTAGATAACCAATCAATGTCATAATATGCTTTTAGAAAAATAGATGAATGTCAAAAAAGACAAAGGCCATGAAATAACATCCTTTAGAAATAATGAATGATGTTAGACCAAAATATAATGAGTGGCAAATAACACATATATAGCTTGACTAACAATGTGGACTGTATGGGTAATGCATAGATGATAAATAAAAATATCGACTATTTGTCAATAAAGAGTTCTATCATTGAGAGGGGTACACCACAGTTAATAGAACAATTGGCATTGGACTTCGTAAAAGCATGTGTAATTTTAGAATTTGTGAGATTTCTAACTCTACTATGCCAATTGCCTCTCTTTGAAACTATAATTGCCATCTCCTATCATTCATTGTAACCATCAATTTCGTAATAAGCATTTCAACAAACACCTAACATGCATCAAACCACCATTGCAACATCACAACAAAGCTTCATCATACAACCTTCTAACACTAACATTTAAACCATAATTCTTCTTACCCATTCATATAAATCCTCAAACATAACAAACGAATGTTATTAACACAACACCGCACATTATTTGGGTGGCTTTTAACAAAAAAAAAAGACGTCGTTTGGTGTTAAACTAAACGACGTCATTTTCATTAACATTTTAACTTTCATTTGTCAAAATGACGGCAATGTATTGTTTTAATATTTACCGACAGTTTATTAGCGACGACATAAACCATCGAAAAACTCCATTTTTTCGCTTGCCGCCTTTTTTTCCCGCCTTATTCGTCAATGGTTACCCAACCCTCGCTAACCCTAAATTTTTCACACTCATTTTCTAAAGGTTATAAAATTTCCTTCAACAAATCACGATTTCCTCCCTATTTCAGTTACGGATTTTTATTCTATCGCTAAATGGCTTTTTTCCCAGAGTAGTTTTCCGACAACATGAAATTTCCATCGCAATTTTGCAACTGAAACTCAACCGTTGCCAACTTTCCGTCAGTAATGCCTTCATTTCTTGTAATGTAGCTTAATCAACTTTCACGAAAATACAATAGTTTTATCAAAGCTTTATTGAGCCAACATCACTTAACCCTTAACACTAACCACTTGTACTCACACCCGATGAAAATATTTTACTCCCAATAGCATGACCACCTTGTGATAACCTTAATAGAGGACTTTTACAACAACTAAAATTAATAAAGATGAAAATAATAATCCAGTGATTAAATCAATAAAGACATAAATAAAGGAACGCTTTGAGTGAAAAGACACTCCCCTATATATGTAGCCTCATAAACCCAAAATCATGAGAATTTGCCCAATAAGAATTCTGCTATGAACCTTCAAAATAGTCAATGAAGCATCCCATGCACAACAACCACAAAAATCATTAAACAAAATATGTTTCATCATCGAGACATCATAAAAAATACAACTACAAAATTGATTAGTTTTTTTTCACATTTTCCCTTATAAAAACAATAGAGCAGCTGTCTAAAAGAATCACATTATGTAGAGAGGTGCAGCTGCTAAAGGGATAACATAAATCACCAATGAATTAGCTGCATATCCATCTCAAATTGTTTATGTGCTTATCCAATAAATCTTATCTCCTTTAGGATTCTATTTCAAGTAGGATTCCATTAAATCCTACCTTATACAAGATAATGAAATCGTATTCCAAGCGAACTTCTTGAGACATATGATATATCTAACTACAAATAATGCCCAAAACAATTAATTAGATATCTTAACAAAGGTCATCTACATTGCCAGGATAGTCATTTCTACAAAGGGATCCTTCCTTAAAATCATTTCGCCCAGGAAGATCCTTAATTTCCTGACCATGTCTATGATAGGTAACTTCTCCACCTCGTTCGGTCCTATACAGATCAAAAAGAGCATTCTTTATATTGAAATTTAGGTAGTCAAGAGAGTTTCCTGTCCCTATTGTGTACACTTGATGATGCTATAGAACAATAAGCATATTTGGACCCTCCTCATTCCTCACAATCACTGCTTTTTCTCACTAACAATGCTCTTATGTAAAGAAGAACAATTTCATTATGAATAAATGACCAACTCTGATGCATCAAAATTTCACCATGTTTATGAGTTAAGTATAGTCTGAAATAGTGACGAAAAAACCAATAATTCAGAGTTGACATCCTGGGAAAGATAAAAGTTAAAAACATTTGTCAATCTTACAAAAGTGAAGATAATTTAAACAAAAAAAAGAGTTTCTTTGAAAGTAAAACACATGGAAAATCCACCCCTAAAAATTGCACTTCTTCACTACAAGAAAATCTTATTTACTGACGGAATATTTCGTCTGTAAAATGGGAATTTCTGTCGATAATACAAATTACTGACGAAATTTGGTGGCAGTGAAATCCATCGCTAAAGAGGCCGTAGTTAAAATTTGCGACGGTCATCTTCCGTCGGTATTTTACCAACGGCCAAACGATGGTAATATATCGTCGGAAATAATTTAACGACGGAACATATTAAGTAAATTTCCATCGGTGAAATTTAGCAACGGATTTATTTCCTTCGGTAAACCGAAGGTGATGACCTAAAAAGTCAACTAATTTACCAATGGTAACCTTTACGATCGGTAAATCAGTACAAAAGTTCTGACGGAATATTTGTCCATCGTTAATAGCTAGTTACAGTTTTTTTTTTAATTTCAATGTTATGTTGTTATAAATGTATAATGTTAAGAGTTAGTAATTGTTTATTCATAATAAATTAAATTGTATATATAATTTGATTAAAGAGAAAATTAATTAATAATATAACGTATAAAGTATTTGAATTAAAAATAAAACATAACAATGAACAAATCTTATGTTTTTTATTAGAAACAAATAACAAGGATAAGCTAATGTCATGGTAATCGTGGGTGCTCTGAACTGTTAAGCCTCCCCTTTAACTGTTCCATCTCCTGTCGAAACTGAGCCATCTGCTACATTTGCTCTCTCATCTTAGTCATCTGCTCCATCTCCACTCTCATTTGAGCAAATCGCTCCATCTCCTCTCTCCTTTTAGCTGCCTGCTCCATCTGCTCCATCGACTCTCTGATCTTTGATACCTGCTCCATCTCCTCTCTCAGCTCCTCTCTCATCTTCAAGCTCATCTCCTCTCTCATCTTAGCTATCTGCTCTATGTGCTCCATCCGTTGATTAATATTAGCCTCTGTCAAATACCCTATCTGCTCCCTCATTGTGTCCACTATGGCCCAAAGCTTGGATACTTCATTTCTTTGCATTGGGTGAGCAGATGCTGCTATACTGGATAGGAAAGAGCGCGAATAACATATGTTCGCATATGAACCTAGGCCGAATATTCTTCCACGACGGTCTCTACCACCCACAACATCAAGATATGTCTGAGTCTCGTCTACAGGTTATTCCTTCTGAGACTGTCGCTGAATATTTTTTTGTATTTGGTCCTATTAGGAAGCAATGTTTACATTAGTAATTAAGGTATTATTGTTAAGAAATTATAAAAATGTATTAATTTCACTTACATTCAGTTCTCTACATCGGGTGTTGATGAAGGTGACACCATCATGTTTCTTTGTGTGGGTGTGCAAAAATAGCTGGATAGGTGTAACTTTGGTGCCCAATGACTTTTTCTACATGTATAACCTAAATTGTCATATGTGAACTAGAATTTATAAAAATTTTGGTAGATTTTCCTCTATATGTATGATATTTGCCCCCTGTTCAACAAAGAAAATAACTTCACATAACCATATATGGTACTAGACATTTATATCATAATCAGTATGTACAAAAAACGAAGCAAAATGTATACAAAATAGGTGTGAAGTTTAGATACTTACTAGTCTATGTGCATGCTCATAATGGGTAATTGATCCTCCCGTATGTACTGGAAGACTCTCACCCCCGGGCCTTCACGTCTGTTAGTCGAGTTACGCTTTGAGATGGACATTACCGCAGGTGATGTCCAATACTTAGTCCAATGACTTCAAATTTCCTCCGAAATATAACGCGGTCGTGCACCAGCCTTGTGTATCGCATTAATTAAGTCGCGATAACGTATTCGAGCTTTCTTTTCCCAGACTTTATACATGCTAGCATCGAAACAAGAATCCCAGTAAAATTCTTTCTGAAATAAGAAGGGTCAAAATTATATAATGTTAAAATATTTATGAGAATTGTGTATATAAATCAATATAACAAGAAAATAACTATTATTTGTACCTCAAACTCCTAAAAGTAAAATTGCTTTGTGATGTCAGATAATTTCTTCCACACATAACCCTCAGGTTCAATTCTTTGCTTAAATGACGACGTCATATTTCTAGAAGTCGGTCCAGATGGAACCAACCTAACAGAACAAATTATGTTATCCTATGCAAAAATTGATAAAACTAAGACTTAATAATAAGGAAATTCTGAGTGATTTAATTTCACTTACTGTTCATTTACAACTGTTATAAACTTTCTTCCATCAGGTCCCTCAGCTCCAGGCTAGCGGACGTCTCCTCTATCCGATAAGCAGGTGTTGGATGATATATGCGTTGGAGAAGGGGATGGTGTAGGATGAGGAGCAGTAGGTGATGCCTCATCTGCAACAG
>JAOSBK010000005.1:37410478-37421838 GCA_027568895.1 Erythroxylum shatona | reverse complement strand
TTGCAACATCACAACAAAGCTTCATCATACAACCTTCTAACACTAACATTTAAACCATAATTCTTCTTACCCATTCACATAAATCCTCAAAAATAACAACAAATGTTATTAACACAACATCCAAGCACGTGAACACAAGGCATTAACCTCACAAACCTCATGAAAAAATACCGCACATCGGAGAAGAGGAGCTTCCGTCGCCGAGTACAACACTGACTGACGTCTGAGCGGAAAGGGGCGGAGTCGTCACTGGAGGAGAGGACAAATGTTGCGGGAGGAAGGAAGGGAGGAAGGAGGGGCGCGGCCAAGGGTTATTTGGGTGGCTTTTAACCAGAAACAAATGACATCGATTGGTGTTAAACCAAATGATGTCGTTCATAACATTTGAACGTTCATTTGTCAAAATGACAGCGACGCATTGCTTTAATATTTACTGACTGTTTATTAGTGATGACATAAACTGTCAGAAAACTCCATTTTTCCACTTATCGCCTTTTTCTCCTGCCTTATTCGCCGACGGTTACCCGGCCATCGCTGACCCTAAATTTTTAATACACATTTTTTGACGGTTATAGAATTTCTGTTAGCAAATCATGACTTCCTTCCTATTTCAACTACGGATTTTTTTTTTGCGATGGATACTCAACCATAGCCAACTTTCTATCGATAATACCTTCATTTCTTGTAGTGGACCAAGACCAAGGAAGATCAAGCAATAAAAAGTATAAAATTTATTTTTAACCTTTCTTATATCTCTTAAGTATTTTATTGCTTTAGGAGGTATACATGAATAATCATACCATGTTTTAATTTTAATGCATAAATGTTTTCTATTGTCAAGAGGAATTAAGGTTTTAATTAAAAATTATTGATCTTTAAAATACCCTTTATGGAACATTTGAAATGTTTTTCGATTAAGTTGTAGTCAAAGAAATATGAATTGGTGTTTGAAATTTTTTTAAAAAATCTTTAAACATATTTTCAGGAACACTAGCCAATCGATGTGTATGTACAGTTAACTAATATACTATTTTAAACACATTAGTCAACTAGCAGGTATGGTCAATCATTATGATGTTTCTAATGACATTAATTGACTAATATCTTTGTGTGATCAACTAATGTGTCCAGAGTTTTGAAATTTAAATATCGTGAATTTATAAGTGATTGTTGGTTAAATATATTAGTCGATCAATATATGGTACGTTGTCAACTAATATACCATAGGGATCGACCAATATTGAAGAATGTACAAGAGTTTATCTTTACCTTAATAAAGATTCTTGTATGAATGTTCCTCTTCACTTAATTGAAAGAGAGTTTAGTGGAATTTCAAAAAAGTCCTAGAGAGTGGACGTACCCTAGATTTATTTGCTAAAACATTATAGGAACAGTATACAACTTCTATTCCCTACAATATTTATATTATGCTTGATAAATTTATTGACTTTTATTAAATTATTATTGCATTTTAATATTTAATTTGAAATCAACCAAAATATTTTATTAAGTTCTAAAAACTTTTCTTAATTTCACAAAAAACCTAATTTACTCCTTCTTAGTATCATTAAAAACCAACATTTAAAATATATATTTTTGTTCCTATTTTGAAATCAATTATATTTTATTTATGACAATATAAATTTAATATAAATAAAGCCCTTGTACCAAATTATGCAATGGAGTATCTATCAAGCAAGGTTTTTCTTTGATTAAAAGTACAATTAATAGTTGCATTTGTACTTTTGTTGATTAATAATAGCGGCTAAAGCATTGTAAGGTTGAAAGCCAAATTTTTATCTCAATGGGTTTGAGATTTACTATTGATGATTATAGCATAATGGAGCCTAACAATCAATAAAACTTGTAAAAGAGTTATAATTTAAGATAGTTAAGGGTATAATAATGAAATTACTAGGAAAAATCTGGAAATAAATATTCTCATGTCCTCGAGCATTTCGTAAGCTACTTTCAATTTGAGATTTATTATTTTGAGGGAAGAATATAATACTAGAATTATTCATAACCGAACATATTGATAAGCATGCATTAATTTAATTAACCTAACTAGGTTAACGAAGTATTTGGTTTTTGCACCCAAAAGTTGAGGACATTAATTGTATGCATGGATAATTGGAGTCCAGATCCCCTGTCCAATATTATGGTGTCCTATTCTGTCCAATGAATCTCAACCATTTATTTATGTGGGTCCCGCGTAAATTACGCGTGAGTCCCGCGTGAGTCCTACAAAATAAATGACTGAGATTTCATGAAACAGAATAAGACAGAGTAATACTGGACAGAGGATCTTGTCTCGAATAATTGGCGTAGAGATGATCCTTTTTTGTGAAAGATTTGCAAATTTTAGACAGCAATGTGTGATTGGAATGTTAACGTATTCACCAGGGAAGCTTTTGTTTTTATCAATTGTTAGATGAAGAAAGAGGAATTTAAAAGAGTCATTACCAAGGTCTTGGGTAGCGGAGTGAAACCATTATTTTGTCAACCGGTTGGTCCTATCAACTAAAAGAATTTAGAAGACTATTTTTTGATAACGTATTATATATATATTTTATATATAGTATCTCCTACATTAATATAACTTGCAGATTATTGTATATCATCATAGGGCATGGCTTAGAGATATTTCATCTTATAATTAAGAAGAGTTATTACACAGTTGGAACCCTTGTATACAGAGAGACAAGTTTTTAGGACCCCATTAAAATTAAAAGGATCAAGCATATTTAATGATGAGCTTACATGGGCGGTTGGACTACGGCGGAGGGTAGTTGATTGTTACTCGAAGCAGTAGTCATTCCAAAAACTGATAATATATATCAAGATCTGCATAACAGGTACAGCAAAAAAGATAATGAGATATCAGATCCCACTCGAAGAAGAATTACAGTTTGAGCCAAGAGTACTACCCACAAGGTATTGCTAATATATTCATTACAAGAGTTTGAAATTTAAGACTGTCACGTAAAATCAGATCTTTTATTTTAATTAATCAGTTTTAACTATATTATAATAAATCTCATCCATATATTTATTTAAAATTTATATAAATGTGTGAAATAAATTAAATGAAACAAAATTAAAATATCTCAATAGAAACAAGATGCTCCAACTCAATTATGTGAGATTTAGGGTAGAACTAAATATTTTATTTTATTTTATTAGGAATAAGCTTTCTTGAACTTCCGCTATTATTTATAAATTTGAAAATTTTAGTTTCTTTTTTTAGTATGAAAAAGACAAACGCTTTTTTCTTTTGTTAACGGAGATCATTAATACATAGAGATGAATAAAAAAGGCATTATGTAAAAAAAATGAGAAAATGAAACCAATAAAACAAGTACTTTTTTTTGTTAACAGAGATAATTAATATATAGAGATGACTAACTAGCTACATCTCTTCCTTTCTTTTCTCTGTATTAATTAGTCTGGAGTTTATTTTTCTAATCTATTAAACTTATTAATTAAGTTAAAATTTATGGCAATGGCTTTTAGTGGAAAAAAGTAATAATAAAATATAGCAGTTTGAATAACTTATAATGACCTTTAAATGTAATCGTCTTTTTATTTCTTAATTTTTTTAACCTCTAAAACAAAACACTTTTTATTATAAGAATATTTTTAAAAATTGTAAATTAAGTTCAATCAATCAATTCAATAAGATGATTATCTAACATAATTATCCGGTTCAACATGACCAAATAGAAAGTACCCCTTATGCCAAAAAACAACTATTTACCAAAACAAAGACGAGTCACCGACGTTATTACATGGAAAAATCCTATCGTTTGTTTCTAAGACCTGGTTGATAAATGTTTAAGATTTTCATGTCTTCGATGATACAATTACTTAAAATTCCATTCGTTGTCATCAATTATCGCAATTACTCAGTCTCGTCTGTTCTACCATCATGCAGTTTTCTTTTTGTCTCACACGCCAACCTGTCTCCTACCTATCAAACACGATTAAGTATATCTTACACAAGTCTCTTCGATATTTTTTGTGTTGTCTGTTCAAGACAAAACGTTCACATTGTAACGGATATTCTTGAACTGTTTACTTAAAATTAAACTGTTATTTATTAACATATATATCAAAAAAGTAACAAATATACTAATTAGCTTGTTACTTATACCAAACATTTTGATGTAAGGATTATTTATTTTGATACTATACTTAAAAATGTCACAATATCTTTTTTAAAGGATACGTTGAGAATCCGTTTCTTTGTATTCGTTTTGCAATCTGTTTTATTAATTTTACTTTTAAAAAAAAAAAAATTTTGATTACATTTGATCGTGCTCACTTCTCATAGGATATTCCCTGTTACTTATCTTTGGTTTATTACAGGCTCCATTAATTTTGTTCAGAAAGTCCGGTGGTTATCAATTTAGACCATTTGGGGAAAAATTCCGAACGAAGAAACGCTTCTACTTCAGAGGCTGACAAGACTTGGCCGAAGCATTCGTACACATGATCTTAGGTTGGCAAGAGCTTGGAGGTTCAGAGTCTGACGCAGATGTCATTGGAGCCGTCAGATTCAGGCTGAGGCTTTTCGGAGGGTGTCCAGTGCAGACCTGTCAACGTCCCGTATCCAAATTAGAATCTTTGGTCGTCGTGAACTCTCGTTGTTTTGAAATTGCACTTTTGTTCACGTTGGCTCCATGTAGCATTTCCACCCCTACACTGCCCCTTTTTGCAGCCGTAATCGCCGTAGCCTGAAGTTTTTATGGTTGTCAAAGTAGAGTGTAAGCCTATACTATTAGTCCAGCGGGGAAGATAAGAGGCCGATTCTCATGCATTTTTATGTTTATCCTCTTTTTCTTTTATTTATTTTTATGATGTCTGGTTAATGAATGGTAAATAGGAAAACGTCATTAGATTTGACAATGGATATGGAGTATATGCATAAGCCAGTTGTTTAGAAAAATGTGCAACTGATAAGCGACATGAAACGTTTCAGGAAACGCCCCAAATCATACAAAGAAATCTGCGAATGAAAGGAAACACTTTTGTCAGTGATTATCTATTTCCAACCGATCACAACACGTGTTGGTGTCCCCTGTCCGGTGGAGCATTAAGCAGAGCAGCTAAGCCCGAGCAGGCTTACATGAATAAATTCACTCCCTCTAAATATCATTCCTAGCATATAGATACTGTGCGAATGTGCAGTAATAATGTCCTTTTTATTTAATTTGATATATTATTACATAATTTTAATGTATAAATAAATATGAATAATTTAAAAATTTGTAATCAAATTATAAATATTTAAAATTTGTAATGTATATTTTATTAAAAAGGTTTTAATTTGTTATATTAAAAGTATATAAATTAAAATATCATAACTAAATAAGTAAAATTAGTCAGTAAAAAGTTGGGATGAAAAATTTAAAAATTAAGAAAATGTATAGTGTAATTAGTTTGTTATAAATGTATAAATATATAAACTAAATTTAAAAACTCAAACAAAATAAGTTTAAAATAAATAAATACTTTATAATTTAAATTTTGTGATAAAATTATTAATATTTAAATTACTAAATATATAATAAGAAAAGAATTATTTGTAAATTTAGTTAGTAAAAATTTGGTATGAAAAAAAAACAGGAGATGAAATATAATTATTCACCCTATATAAAACTTAAGAATATATAAGTTATAATGTAAAAAATGGATTAGTAGAATTATTTATTAGACTGGAAAATTTTTAAAAATTGAAAATTTTTTGTTACTAATTAAATATTATAGTTAATTAAGGTAAAAAAATTCAATTGTTTAATTTAAAATGTTGTGAAAAAATTATAAAAATTTAAAGTAGATAAGTACAAATACTATAATAAGTTCGACCCGTGACTGGAACAAAGTTATTATATTTAGTGTTTCAATTAATTTGGATAATGAAAAAATTCCTAACATTTAATATTATTTAAAGCATAAATGAAAATTGTGCAATTTTAAAATTTGTGATTTTCAAATGTATATTAAGAAAGGAATTATAATAGAAATATTAAAAATATAAAATTTAGAATACTAAAAATGAATAATCAAAATTAGGTTGTAAAATTTTAGATTTATATTAGGAAAGGAATTATGATAAAAAAATATTAAAAATATATAAGTCAAAATATTACAAATGAATAATTAAAATTAGATAGTAAAATTTTGGAACGAAAAAATTTTAAAAATAGGAAATGTAAAGTGTTATGTATTTGTTATAAATGGATAAAATATAATAAGTAAATATAAATATAAAAATATAATTAAAAAGTAAAAAATATATCATCATTCAATTATTAATTTGTGATCAATTGAATAATTTAGTTAGATTAAATAGGTCAATATTTGGAGTGAAAAAAATTAAATAATATAGTCCTTGTATACCTTGATATTGACTGTGTATGCTGAATCATATGCTTTTTATTGTGACCAAAGATAATATAAACACTAACGTGGTTTGCATACGTTGGGTTATAAAGGCAGTTGTCTTGAATCTGATAATGCATTAGCTTTATTCAAAAGTTGACTAAAAATTATGAAATAAACATTAAATTAAATTTTCACGCCAATGAATTATGACTTAACATTTACTTAAATACTTCATGCATGTGCCACAACTAATAATAATATTAATAATTGATTAATTAATTTTTTTTTGAACACATTTATAATGATTAATTAACATATAGTAGCTAATAATATAATAATTTGTCACAACCATGAATAGGTATATATATTGAGATATTAATATATAAAACTTAATAAGAATTAACAATTAATTATTAATACCTAAATTTAACACCATCATCATCATCGCATCTAGTCTGAAATCCTGTAGTGAAGCAGGGTCTAGAAAGGTCATATAGTACGCAGTCTTACCCTTACATAATAGAGAAGCTGTTTCCGGTAGACCCACATGTAGATGTGACATGCAAAATAATAATGCAAAACACAGAAGAAAATAGCTTCATAAATAAATTAATTAAAAAAGAAAAAAGGAATAAAAATAAAATAAAATAATAGCAATAACGAAACAAATAATAGGGATAGATTAAAATTATATATATATATATATATAGAGAGAGAGAGAGAGAGAGAGATTCATAGTTGGGAAGGAACCGTAGTAAAACAATTAAAAATCAATGCCAATGAAAGATCCGAGGACCAATTGCATACATTAATAAAAACGAATCACACTAGGACAAAGTTTTGGAGCCAGTAAACTTCATCAGTTGAGGCATGTAGGGGAAGGGAAAGAAATGATCAATTCTAAAGTAAGAGGCTTTTGTAAAAAGTTGTTGAGGCAGGTTGGAAATAAAAACCAAGGCAAAAAAGCTTGTATAAATAGACTCGTCAGGTTTAAAAGTGAACTACCAACGGTTCTACAGAGGAAAGACTAACTGCCTCTCTTGGCAAATTTGTTAGTCGGCGCAAGGAAGATAGCAGAGGGGACATATGGTGTGCCAGAAGATACGTTTGTCAATCGAAGCAACGTCGCAGAGCATCACTGTCCCCTGACAACCGTCTTGTTTGATCCAACATCCTAGAAATAGAGCCCTCTTTGGCTCGTTTCATAGTGAGGTTGAACGTTACTCACGAGCTTCATCGAAGATTAGAAAGCACCAACACATAACAAAACTCCAGACTAGAAACTGTGCGTGAGGGCTGAGGCGGTGTCTTCATGCCTTGCATACTTTACCCAAAACAATAAAAATAAAAATACCAAAACACTAAAAAAATAAACTGTTACCTTCACCGAAGGTGATAGTGGCATGGAGGGGAGGCGCATTCAACCCCGACAGTGGAGGAGCAGCCACTTGCGAAAAGAGCTTCGGGAAAAAGGACTCAACAATAACCACAATGCCACCTTCTTATACTCATAGATCGATCCCCAACGTCACCCTAGATGTCGCCGTTGATTTATTGTTAGCTCCGCCACCTTCCCACACTACTGGAGAGCTGTCGAACTACCCCAATTTTTCCGACTACCAAAAATACCATGCAAAAGGACAGTTGTTGGAGAATCTGGTATTGACTTGTCCATTGCTAAACTCCATAACGTCAGTATCTAAAAATTAATAATAATGAACAATTAATAATGCACAAATATAAATAACATATAAAATTAATATTAACACATGGTACTTAATAATAACATTAAATTTTATTTTCATTAATTAGTCAATTAATTATACTTTAATTAATTAATATAATATATTAATTATATTATATATTATATTTAATTTAAAATGACAAAACTATATGTGCTTATCATTTTTAATTAATTAATTAATTATAATGTAATTATATTTAATTAAAGGTGATAACATTTAATTTTATTTTAATTAACAACCTATTAATTATATTTAAATTAACCCATGTTAACTAACAACTCACATAACAACGAATAATTAATAATGCACGGATATTAATATTAACATTAAATTTCATTTTCATTAATTAGTCAATTCATTATATTTTAATTAATCAATATATTAATTATATTATTAACCAATTAATTACATATATATTATATTTAATAAAATGACAAAAACTATATGCGCTTATGATATTTAAATTAATTGATTAATTATAATTTAATTATATTTAATTAAAGATGATAACATTTAATTTTATTTTAATCAACAACTTATTAATTATATTTAAATTAACCCATGGTTGTTAACTAACAACTCACAATCACGCCTGTGACTTAATAGTCAAAGACGTGTCTACCATTTAGATAAACATAATATTATTATATAATACTTAATAATAATTAGCAATTAATAATGCAAGGTTGTCAATAATATATATACTTAATATTAGTATATAGTAGCTAATAATATAATAATTAGTCACAACCATATATATTAAGATATTAATATATAAAATTTAATAATAATAAACATGTTATGACTAAGATTTAAATTTAATATTGGTATATAAAATTAACAACAATGAACAATTAATAATGCACGGTTATAAATAACATATAAAATTAATGTTAACATTCAATACTTAGTAAAATAGTTATTAAAAAATAAAAATTTCTAAGAGCATAACTAACAGTCAATTAATAATATTAATTAATTAATATAACCAAATAATAAACTAAATTAACAATTAAATCATAATTAAATCATATAATGAAAGAATTAATAATTAGCTGATTAATTATAATTAAAATATGATTTTTTAAAAATTAATTATTTTTTATTAACTTTTTAAAGTTATAATTAATAATAATTAATTGATTGATTTATTATATAAAATATAAATATTTAATTAAGTAGTAGTATGTATTAATATAATTTGTAAATTAGAATGCTACGTATTTAAGGCAACAGTCCATTTTATAACATCCATACGACCAAGTCCCAACATAAAGTCAACAATCTTCGGAAGTCTCGCCCGTGGGATGATTGTGACTTTGGTGACCCATCACGCGAATCTCACACGAACGACTGAAATCTCACGTTCGTGTTTATGCACGATCGTGACTTCAAAATTGTCAACAAAAAACAAAGAGACAGATCTAAAGGCTTGAAAAAGCACAAAAAATGTTGTTAGCTGCTAAAACTGTCAACAATCAAAAGCCTCCGGTTAAAGGGTAGAGTTGCAAACCCGGAAGCATGTAGGACTTTGTCATCTAGTAAAGCTCTACGATATATAAACTTGGCCGCAGCAGCTCCATTTTCCAGCAGCCAAAAGGGAAGCCCCGTCGAAGCCACAACGAAGGAAAAAGAAGAATCTTTATTACAAGGAGAACATCAGATCCAAGAAAAAGTCGAAACGTGGAATCTTGAGAAGAGCACAGGTAATGAGGAACATAAGAATTCACGAACTCCGAGAGGTGAATGTTTGTGTACGACTTCTGAGATGTATCTTACAGAGTTGCTTATCATCAGCAGGATTTAAAACTTCTCACATCAGAGAAAAGGCAGTAAAAGATAGTGAGCAAGTGACTAATTTATGAGATGGGCGGGTGAAGTCGCGCGTTAAGAAGTGAAAAAGAAGACACAGCTTTCTGGTTTTTGATAGGCTTAAACGAAACAGAGAGAGCAGCAAACTTGTAAATTTGTGGGATAAGTAACAGGCGTGACTCCATGCATTTTGTTATTCTTGTTTTTCGTTTTACTAATACCTATATA
Organism: Erythroxylum shatona; assembly: GCA_027568895.1. NCBI lineage: Eukaryota > Viridiplantae > Streptophyta > Magnoliopsida > Malpighiales > Erythroxylaceae > Erythroxylum > Erythroxylum shatona. Next base: position 37,411,663 of record JAOSBK010000005.1, on the reverse strand, counting down.
ATTTAATAACATTAAAATATAATTAATTAGTTTATTAATTATATCATAATCAATAGATTAATTAATTATAATATAATTAACAAATATAAAATAAATAAATAATTAAAATATAATTAATTAATTTCGATATAAATAATGCTAATTAAAATATAATAAATTTATAGATTTATTAAAATACATTTTATTTATAAATAAATTATTAATCGTTAATTGATCTGTTTATTCAGTTATAATTAATATATAATTAATTTATTAATTAGTACGTATTAATATTTAGTATACATGTTACTCATGACCCTGCATTATTAACTAATTATGCCATATATTTTTTGTAATTTTTAATTAAACATAATTTATATATAACTAATTTACTATCAAAATATAATTAATAGATTGAGTAGTTAACATTAATTAAGTATAGAGTGATATTTTTTTCCATTCTATAATTTAAATATGCTTAAATTATACTTAATTTATAGTAATTAGAATATAATAACTTAATTGATTTATTAAAATATACTTTATTTATAAATTAATTATTAAGTTTATTAAGTTATAATTAGTAATAATTTATATAAATTATAATATATTTAACACATATAAAAATATAATTAATTAATTTAAATAAGATTAATTAATTAATAACACAATAAATGATTGCTTAATCAATTAAAATATAATTAATAAGTCACACCCATAACTAAGTGTAATTCAAGAAGCAAGCAATAAATTCATGGATGTTTGAACCATTTATAAGTCACGGGATAAATACAATGTTATAAAATTATATATAAATATATATATATATATATATACACACATGCTGGAGCACGATCGTACATCCTTTCCAGGTCTTCCTTTTCATTGCCGGCAAAAGGGTGGATGTCTATCATATGCAGTCTTCCTTTTGACACAATTTATTTAAAGAGTACATTCGCATCAATTTATTAACCTGTCTGTTTTTTGCATAATGTTTTAAAAAAATTTCCTGGCTAAAATCCTAGAGCATACCTGAATATTGAGGTTTTTGAAGAACAACACAGGAATTCTTCAAATCTGGAATTTGACACGATATCTTATCCACGTACGGTTGTTGGAACTCCTGTAGATAAGAAAATTTAATTGGTGAAGGCATTGAAGACGGAAATCCCCCATGGATCGTTGAATCTGGATCGTGGACATTCC
>JAOSBK010000005.1:37387327-37402645 GCA_027568895.1 Erythroxylum shatona | reverse complement strand
TTTAAATTTAATTATATATAATTTAATTATAAAATTATATCATTCATAATTTGTTTGATAATAAATTTAAATTTATTAAATATATAAATATAATGTTGAATTAAATTATCCATAATTTTTATTAAAAATAAATAACTAAATAATATATATTTAAATGATAGTAAATCAAATTATAAAAAACGAAAACAGAAAACAAAAATTACTTTTTATGGTTTTCATAATTTTTAAAAACTGGAAGAAAAAGCCAAAACTAAAAATAGAAACTAAAAACTCAAACAATCATGATTTTTTTTTATATAATTTGAAAACAAAAATAAGAAACTAAAAATAAAAATAGAAACAAACACCCTCTTAATAAACGCTACAACCGCGTACTCATATAAAACCTTGTCTACAAAGTATTTAATAGTAGGAAACTGTTCTTGGAGATTAAATAAAACACTCAAGTTGGAGAAATATTGTTTGTTGAGATCTCAATTTCTTTGTTTGAATGCATTTTTTCAGTTGAGAAACATGAAACGCATTTATGAATGGAAACACATCATACATATAATTGAAAAGTATTTTTGAACGGATGCGAATATTTTTTTTCATTAATCAACTATAATATCAAAGTATTATACATTTATTTTTGAATTTGCAACTCTATGATATTTATTCACATGCAATTTAATATTATTTAATTATCTCCAGATTATTCTCATATGATATCAAAGCCAAAGTTGCGAATATAGTACCGAACTTGGTATTGAATTGAGTTTTGATATAGTACTGTATTGATACAGGTCAATATCGGATACCGTTTCGGATAATTTTTTAAATTTATGAAATAGTCCCTAAAATTTTTAAAATTTGCAAAATAGTCTATTATTATATTGTACAGTTGTACTGTATACATTATAACTTTACTGTTTACATCAACCATGTTTCTAAAAATTATAATAATAAATAATAATCACAATTAACATGAAGTAACAATAATTTTTAAATATTTCACATATGAATAGTAATCACAATTAATATAAAAAGACAATCATATCATACAAATACAAAATTACAAATAATACGAAGTATTTAAAATATTACAATAATACAATTTCATCATTTTAATAAATAATAATTATATCAAAACATCCAATAAAAAGAACAATAAATATCCTTAAACAATTTAGAAAAAGAGTTCATGACGAAGAAGCAATCAAGTAGAAGTTAAACTTAAAACAAAAATATTAAGAGTTACATTACATATATAGAATTTAACATAAACTTCAAATGTAAGTAAAATTAAAAGAAGAGGAAAAAAAAACTTGGAACGAAATTCAATCTTCAAAGGGAGGATACCCGCTATAACTGCACTGACTTCAGTTATTATTTGGTACAAAATCCTCATCATTGAGAGAAGTTTCATCATCATTATCATTCAAATACCAAATGACATATCAATGCTTTCCCATCCAAGCTTAACTTTTAAGTCATTGACATTTACCAAATTCAGTTCTTCAGAAATTCAATCTGCTAAAAGATTAATATCATTAATGGAAATTGGATTAGTTGAACTACTTGTGCTATTAAGACTCCTAGTAAATAATTAAATTTAATTATTAGAAAATTATAAGAAATTATATCAAAATTAATAATGATAATAATATACCTTTTCTGAAACTTTAAATTGTAACGAATAAAATCTAAGTCATTAAACCTCTTATACTCCAATCTATTCCTTTTCTTTAAGTAGAAAAATTCAAATATGCTCCAGTTTCGTTCACAGTCTGTTGAACTCACACATTGACTTAAAATTTGAATTGCAAACTATTTCAATTTTGGAAAACCATTTTCGAATTGATCTCACCAAGAAACTATAACTCATAAGATAACAAAAGTAGTGTTATAAACAAAATAAAGTGATAGTTGATTTTTAACTATGTTATTCATTTGGTGGAAGTGGATGTTCTGAATTTTGCAATGAGGTATTGCCATTCCCCTTCAACTCATCCATCTTATTACGGAACTGAGCTATATACTCCATCGACTGTTACAACTAAGTTGTCAGTGCTTATACTGTGCTCCAAAGCTTATGAACTTCATTGAGTACAGACCGCCCACTAGATGCTACTGTACTGGATGTAGAGGATTGTGAATAACATGTTTTTGTAAATGATCCTAAGCCGAATATCCTTCCGTGATGGTCTCTACTACCCATTGCATGAAGATATGTTTGAATCTCATCAATATCTTCAAACTGCTGAAATTGTCGTTGAATGATTTCTTGTATTTGATCTTATCAGAAGGCAATGTTTATGTTAATAAGTGATAATTATTAAGCATTAATATTAAAACATAAATTTCATATACATTTAGTCATCGACGTCGGGTGTTGACGAAGATCACACCGTCATGCTTTTTAGTATGAGTGTGCAAAAATAGCTGACGGGGTGTAGACTTCGTGCCCATAGACTTTTCCTGAATTAAAATAAAATGTTATAAGTGAACTACAATTTACAAAGATTTCGCTATAATTTTCTCTATTTTTATAATATTTACCCCCTGTTAAACAAAGAAAGTAACTCAATAACACAAACATATATGATATCAGACATTTTTAACATTATCACTCTTTATAATACACATACTTTCATTCCAAAATTTACACATCAAATTAAATTGAAATACACCAATATAAAAAAATCAAAATATAAGTGTAAAGTGTAAATACTTACAAGTCTCTCTATATGCCCGTAGTGAGTAACAGATCCTACAGTATATATGGGAAGACTATTTCCCCCGGTCCTCCACGTCTGTTGATAGCATTACACTTTGAAATAGACATTGTCTTGGGTAATATCCGATACTGATGACAATGACTCCATATTTGTTTATAAGTATAAGGCGGGGCACCAATAAAGTCTCGATAATGTGTGCGTGCTCATCTCTCCCATACTTTATAAATGACTATGTAAAATTCAAAATTTTAAAAAAAAATCTTTCTGAAAAAAGAAAAAACATATGATAAGTAATTATAATCTAAATTATTTATCTAATTAATGTATAAAATTTAATTAAAAACAAAAAATATTTTTTGTACCTCAAACTCCTGATAATAAAAATCTTTTGTTGCTTGAGAGATATAACTCTCAAAATCAATCTTCTCCTTGAATTTGGATGTCATGTTTCTTAAGCACGATCTAGATGGAATCAACTTAATATTAAAACAATTAATTTTATATCTTTTTAAATTTAAATATATAACTTAACTATAAACATATGATGTTTCATGTATTTTCACTTATAGATTGTTGACAATTGTGATGTAAATTCTTCCATCAACTCCCTCAACTTTAGGTTGGAGGTCGTCTCCTTTATCCGCATTGTTTACCTCTGATATCTCTATCGGTATGGGGGTGGTGGATAGTATAGTAGCAGGTACAAACGGTGATATCTCATCTGCAAGTGTAGTAGCTAGAGGTGTAACATTTGATTCAGTTGCAGTTGTAGAATGTGATGCTTCACCTGGACAATAACTAGCTCTAGTCGTGGTCTGAACCTTGATCGCATCATATCCTGTTTTCTCTTTGGTGGCATATTTCAACTTGAAATTCATATTTTATTGAATAATCCATAAATATAACAATTTCAATTCAATATAGAACCATATATTGTTGATTTAATAATTGATTTATTGAATATAATACTCATACAAATTAATCACTATCAACATTTAATTGTAAATCAAAATCATCATCATCTTCTTTTTTTGAAAAATTAGAATCAAACTCAGGCTCCTCTTCTTACCTCTCATCCTCCACATCCTCTTCAGATGAAATCACAACATATTTATTATTTGGATCATTCAAAGGTTCATTCTCTCCATAGGTAATAGATGCTTTTATTTCATAAGCATCTTCTTGAAACACTTCATTTTCAATTATTTGTTCTCCTTTTCCATGTAATTCAAAAATACTTATAGGGTTAACTTTGCAAATAACCAACCAATCTGACTTATCTCGTCGTAAGCTAGGAAAAGGGACATAATACACCTAGATGACTTGCATTGTCAACACAAAAGGGTCAAATTGTCTAAATCTTCTTCGCTGGTTGACTTCAACTAAATTATATCAGCTTTGTACTTTTGCACCAACATTAGGAGTTGGATCAAACCAATCACACTTAAATATCACACTTTGCTTTATTGGCAATGCAGGGTACTCAATTTCAAGTATCTCAATAATTTTACTATAGTAATCCATCAATTCTCTCTATATGCAAACTCCACTATTTACTGTTGCCATACTATGACCATGATATTCTGTATGATATTTGTATCCATTAACGAAATATACCAGATACGATTTAACAGTTAGCAAAGGTCATTTCGTAAGATCACATATGAACTTGTTCTTTATTGGGGCCTACATAAAAGAAATTATCATATTAATAATATAATGCCATTTGAACACTTTAATCTTATAATTCAATAATTTCAACAATTGTAAATGAAAACTTACATATTTCTTAAACCATCGAGGAAAGTGTCTTCCAACTTCTTTATTGATATCATCCTATGTTTTCTCGGGCATTAGCTCGCATAACCATTCCTCGTATAATCAGAAAACATTATTATGTATTTTAGTTATAAATAACACTAAATTTCAAAACCTAAATAATCAATTTGAACTTACTACACGAAAGGTTGAACATTTTGATAGTTCAATAAAACTTAACCATAGGTAGCCTCTATTTCTTCCTCTGTGAACATTCTTCTTGTTAAACGTCTATATGTTGGTCCAGGATATATGAAAATGGATAAGTTACCATCAACATCACTTGTGTCTCCCCCATCATCATTATAAGGAACTTTTCTTTCTCTTGTGTGAACATGTGGATTAAAATAATGTGAACAAAATGTACTTGCCCTTTAGTGTTTATGTTCAATATTCGAGCATTTGAAGACAATTGAGTCATTGTCTCATAATTTGGCCATAATTTTTAGTCAGCTAAATGTAGTAATTCAAAAAATTATTTCGCATGTAGGTTTGGTTCTTCTTCAAGATTTTCTATATTTTCCTGAAAGATATAACCGACTGCATCATAAACCATTTGCATTTAAGAATTTTCAATTTTAGCTACATTATTTGTTCTAAATCCAATCCCCCTTCAAATTCATCCATATTTCCTGAAGAGTTTACTTCATTACCCCTTGAGATGCTACAAGTCAATGGCTCCTCATGTCTTGTCCACTCAAAATAATTTGGAACAATCCATTTTCTCAGTAAATGGCCATTCACTTCATTAATAGGAAAGAAACAAATATGTTTGCACTTTTTACATAGACAACTGATCTTTAGGCCATTCATATATATAGGTTAAGAATATGCATACTGAATAAAAGCTTCAACTCCCTCAACAAACTCAGGATTAATGAAATCATCAGGTATTAATTATCTATACATCCAAGATCTATCAATATTACTCATTTCTACAAAAATGTTGATTTTAAAAAGTGATTTCATAGTTAGTATCCTTCATATCCCTAAGTTTACAGAACATCTAAACTTTACACAACATCCCCTAAGTATTAATCAATCAAATTAATCACCTATAATTGATTTCAATACTATTGTACGTGACATTGTTTATACCTGTGAATCAAGAAAGCAAGTTCTCACTGTAACTTCTAAGCTCATGAACTTTTTCACTGATATGCCTCACGGGAGCTGCATCACATGTTTCCATCCTATATATTGTCCTAGGGGTTTGTTATGCAAAGAACTATCTTGTTTATTAAACTTATAAATTTCTTGTGTTAATACTATATTTGAATTAATCAAATTAAAGTTGAAGTATTTATATTTGAATTAATCACTTACAATTGATTTCAATACTATGATACGTGACATTGTTTACACCTGTGAATGAAGAAAGTAAGTTCTCGCTGTGACTTCTAGGCTCGTGGAACTTTTTACCAATAAGCCTCAGAGAAGCTGCATCACGGGTTTCCAACCTATATACCGTCCTAGGGGTTTATTATGCAAAGAACTGTCTTGTCTATTAAACCTATGAATTTCTTGTGTTAATACTAAGTTTGAATTAATCAAATTAAAGGTGAAGTATTTATGTTTGAATTAATCACCTACAATTGATTTCAATACTATGGTACGTGACATTGTTTACACCTGTGAATCAAGAAAGTAAGTTCTCGCTGTTACTCTAAGTCTCGTGGAATTTTTCACCGATAAGCCTCATGGGAGCTGCATCACGAGTTTCCAACCTATTTATTGTCCTAGGAACTTAGTTATGCCTTAAATCATCCATAAGATCTCAAACTCATTCCACATACAGTAAATAATTAGACTACTAAAGAAGAACATAAAAACTCATCAATGATTATATGAATATTCTAATCAACAAAACAAAATCAATACCTCCTTTCTATTTACATAAAACCCAAACGCATCAGAATCGTATTATTCAAGCAATACATATGGTAGACATGATTTGGACAACTTATCTGAATAGACAGACAACTCCAGACTATAAAGAAGGATAAGCAACGCTCTTCAACACAATATAAGGCCTACAAAAAAGAATATTTCGTATATAATATAATAAATTTGTTCAATAGTTTATTATATTTTTAATATATTAAAGTAAGCAAATCAAAAAATAATATTGTTTATTTTGAAATAGAAATATGTGGACTTTTAGTAGGAGTAATGTTAAAAATATTGCTAGACCAAATCAATCCTGACTTGCTAAAAATGACAACAAACGATTATGCTACTAACATTTCTCCAATAGAAATAATGTAAATACGAAGATAAAAGCATCCAAGTCCCATTAAAACATAGCCACTTCTTGAACAACTTTACATAGAAAAACAACTTATGCTAGTAGCAGCCACTTCAAAGTGGGAAAAAATATTTAATACCTAACCATTTAGATCACCTTTAAAATTTTATTCTAACTTTTGGCCTGTTTAATAATTCACTTCAATAAACTCATATTCTATCAATAAATTCATATTCTACCTTGAAATACAACAAGATCAACGTGACAAGTTAAATTAAATGGGTGTTTATCATTACAATTCTATGTCAAGATATTAGCTCTTAACTACATACATCTTGTCCGATGCTTAATATAAAAATATGAATAATTGTGTGATTTAGATATTTTAAATTCAATTGCACGCACCAATTATACGTAATCATTGACAAAAAAGAAAATAAAATTATATAACCAATATAGGCATTATTGCAGTCAAAAGTTGTACATTCTTTGCATATACCTAGAGGGTTCTTTTTAATTGGTGGTAATTTAAAATTCCCTGTGTTTTGACCATACTTGTTTCCTAACTTAGAATAGATATAAGGTAAAGAGTTTAAAGTTAACTTAGAATTTAAGAATTAAAATGTACATTTGTTTATCCAACTTGAAATTGTACTTGCTTTAGTGCAGTAAACTTCATAACCAATTGCATAGTAATACTTGATTTGAACATATGATGAGCCTTCAGAAATGTTCAACAATTATGTTTAATCAAATTTTCTTTAAGTTTAATTTTTTCAAAACGGATTAGTTTAGCAATTTTTGCTACTAGGACTTTTAGATTTTATTCATAGCTCATTCCTACACCGCACCAAAATCATTTGTTCTATTATTACATTTTCATTTATTTATTTTTACTTTATGCCCCAAATTTCCCTAATAACTTTAAAAATGTCATTTTGAAGCTTAATCAATTGCTAAAACGGGTAAGATAAGGCATCTAATACACCTTTTCTGTTTTATGATAGATCTCATCTCATTTTTTTCTTTGGTTATAACTTTATCTTTCTTATCTTTAAGTAGGTTTCTCTTTCCATTCTTTAAGAAAAACGTATGTGGCAACTCTATTCATTTCCTTTCCTTAAGAACTGAAATCATTTTTTCAATGTAGGAATGATTCATTTTTTCATTATACAGACTTGTACCAAAGTTATAACACTCCCGTCATTTAAAAGAATAGATTTCTATCAATTTAAATTATGCAGAACACTCCCATACAATAAACATCAACATAACAGGCATTTCATCAGACACCTTATATGCATCAGAAATTCATCTCATCATCACAACCAAAATCACTTCTTGTCTCTTCTATCACTAACATTTGTACCTTAAAATTGTTTTCTAATCAATTTATACACAAATAAATGAAAGTTATCAAATACCCAAACTTTCATCCAACATACACAAAAAACAGAGGTGAAAGGTTGCAAGAGTACCTCCACCAAAGGGTGCAATGATAATGGCTAGAAAAGATAAACACTGACTAGCAGAAGAGGAGTCCACAACAGAGAAATCCGAGAGAAGAAAATCATAATAGAAAATGCAAGGAAGAGATGCATGACAGAAGAAGAAGACATAAGGGAGGAGCTTTGAAGTGAGTTAAATGTAAACCAAAAAGATGTCGTTTTGTGTTAAACCAAATGACGTCATTTTTGTTTTATTTAAAATGATGAATCTGAAGTAGACGATGACATTTACCTTGAAAATTATCGATGAAATTTACCGCAAAAAATTTTCCATAGGTAAACTCAAAACTTTTTTATTCTACCAACAATTCCCGCCTTTTTTACCAAAGGACATTTTATACTATCGGTAAAATCTGTTGAAAACTTGTCTGGAATGATTTCCCTTCATATTTACTGACAGATATTACTATCATCGCTAAACGAAAATTTTTCCATCAATGTTACCGACAAAAGTTGATTTTTTGTTGGTAATTTTTTGTTTCCGTAAGTAATTTTCCATAGCTAATTTCTACTTTCCTTATAGTGACTCTCCATAAAATGACTGAAGATTAAATACAATCAAAAACTTTGAAATAATATTGAAAGAAATTGTCCCTATATATCAAAGAATTTGATGTTTAATTGAAAAATAGATTATTAAATGAACATTAATTGATTTATTTTGCTTTATAAGAACTTATTAATTTACAAAAATTGACTGATTAATTAATAAATTAATCAGTTTTAAACAACAAGAATTATTAAAGTTAACTGAACTAAAAAGTTAAAAATTGAACTGAAGATTTTGATGATTCAAAGTTTTTATGATATAACCTGTCGAACCGGTTGAATTTTTTAATCATTGCTCATATAACATGCTTCATGAAAACATAAAATGTATTGAGAATTATTATCACTTTATTTATCATCATGTCTGGTAAGGAACCATTTTCTTGTATTTCTATCACCCTAAAACTAGATGGTTGACATCTTCACCAAAGCTAAAATGCTTACTCAGTAAAATGAACTACTTAACAAACTCAAGTTGGCGTTATTTGCCCATCTTGAGTTTCTAAAAGAGGGAAAAAATATTAATTGTATATTTACTCTTGAATCTTTCCTTTATTCGTGAACTTGTAACTCTATATGTAGATCCTTTCTCTCTCTCTCTCTCTCTCTCTCTCTCTCTATATATATATATATATATGTATGTATGTATGTATGTATGTATGTATACACTTAAAGATTAATAATGTATAGTTCTCTCCAACTTATTCCCGCACCTTATAATATTTTTAGTTAATACAACCTTATGCCAACGTGTGTTCTTATCTAAAGTAAAAAGGTTAAAACATGAACAAGTAAATGATTAAGACACATGCATGTTGAACTAGAGGAGGATTTTCTGAAGTAGTTATATGCAAAAAAGAAATAATGAGATACGCGATTTATGTTTGAGATGGGCTACCTTATTTAAAAAAACATTTTTTTTGTCGATTTCAAGTTTTAAAATGATTGTAGATCTTATTAGAGTCATAATTAAAATATGTTTAACTTGGTAAGGTGCAATTTGTGTAGGATTATACCATTTAGAGTTTACATACAAATATATTATTGTAAACCTAGTTTAAGGATCCAAAAATTTATAATCATTATAAATTTAATATGATTTAATTGAAACTACCGAACATAAAATATTATACTTGGGATAACCATATAAGAAATAAATATTGTATTATATAATATCTCATGCTGTATGAATCTCATCACTTAAATTTTCATTAGGTAATTAAAACCTATCTTTGCATAATTTCTCGTAATTTTCATTAAAAGAGCCACTTTGAACAAATTTATTGATAACTCCTTTTTAGGATATTAACTATTCTACTCTCTTGTTGTACTTCTAGACATATTTTTTTTTAGACAACAACATATAAAATAATCATAACAAAATTGAAATAAAAAAGAAAAAGTACATGCATAGAATTGGAAAAAGCAGGTTGGTGCAATAGAACAACAATAACTTGACCATTTGTCACAAAGATAAATCAATGATATAGTATATCTACAACAAAGAAAAAAGAAAGAGCCAAATTTAATATCATATTTTAAAAATAATAAAATAAAGACTAAACTTTTACTATAAAAGCTATCATACTCAAAATTCACTTTCGATTTTTCAAATAATTCTAAAGTATCGAAAACTAATAGTAATCTACTTTTAACCAAAGATAATAGAGAATAACATCAATATCCACATTATAGAAATATTGAAACCAGATATCATCAATAATTTATAAAACAAAACAAAAAAGAAGAGGCTTGATGAGTTATTTAAAGTAAACCAAACTCTTTCATTTAATATAAAATTTGCAGTGTTTTATTACATTTTATTTTATTTTATTCATAACGATATTACTTTAATGTAAATAAGATGCTAAAGATATGATAAAGTCATATTAGAAACTCGTGTACGGTTTTAAGAGTGATAAGAATTTCAAAATAAAATAATTAGGGTGTAAAGAGAACTTTTTTATACCAATATATTTTTATATTTTTATTTCTTGATATTAGTAATCTATAGTTTATATATAAAGAATTTATTATTTTATTTTCAGTAGAAACTTCATTTCGTAAGTATAAAATTAATTAAATTCGTGTATAAATTAAAAATAGTTTAATATCGCTACAATATTCTAATGTTTATATTTTTAACAAAATGCCGAAAGTATATAATTGTAAATTTTGTGTTGTAGTTGGATTCTTCTACTTTTACTAAAGTGTAACACTTAGAACTTTCTTTTACTTTTAGCATTTGCTTCAAACTTTTTTATTCCTTACAAGTATTATCAATTACTCTTTAACCTACATCATTTTTTATTATCACATTTACATATGAGTTTACAGAAAATAGTATCTTTATTATGTAGGGATAAGATTGTGTATCATCAGACCTCCCTAGATCCCACTTTCTTGCGAAACTTCGGACTGAGTGTGATGATAACGATGATGATAAAATATTATCAATTACATTTTTTGTAAGGCAATTTTAAAGTTGAACATATGATTTTTTAAAATAAAATTTAATCAGGTCAAATTAAAATCAAATTTATTTTAATTGAATTGATATTTTTTTATTTGACATAACGTAATTTTGTTTGAAATATACAATTAATCATTAATAATTTATCCGATAATTTTTTGCAGATATGAGAAATATATCCTGACATGGACAGCCGGGGACTGATCGATTTGAGCAGCTAATAAGAGTCCTTCATATATCAAAGACATAAAAGATTTTCCTGAGGACAAGACTCGTATGGGTAAGATCGAATGCATCCATTCTTCTCTCGGGGGTTAAATTTTTAACGAAAGTTGCACTAAATTATTAAGGAAAGTGACAAAATGTGAAACACGATAGACGTAAAGGTTTAGTGATAAGTTTCCCTACCCAAATGCCTTTTGGGCTGTAATTGACTCAAAAGATAATGACCGCTTTAGTGCTTTAGTGTAAGCTTCCATGCTCAACACCGAAGAAAAGAATATGTCTTGGTCGACGTTTGCCTTCATCATCCTATCAAATTTACATTTCTTTATATAGGAAGATTGAATTCCACTTCCAAAAACCAAGGCTCTGAACTTGGTTACTGCAATTACATATCTTGTGCTTTTTGCAAGTTCCTCGGCTTTCCACCTCCGGAACACGCCAGAGAAAACTCCGAACTCGTCAAGCATGTAAGTATATATGTCCTTTTCAGCAGAATTGATATGATGTAAAGAGATTTTTGGATACTTTGGTTTCAGTGCCTGAAATAGACGAAGTGAGTTGAAGCATCGATTAATTTAACAAATCGAAATTTCTTCTTACAGATCACTGTAGCTTTCCCAAGAATGGCTTCTGATATGCCTCAGATCTCTCATATCCCAAATGTCCCCTTGTAAGAGCTTGTTTCAGATTCATGTTGATCATTATTATTTTTTGTTCTTACTATAGTATACAGTGCTCCTGAGCAAAGGAACTGGCATATGCTTGGTTAAAATGGAAGTTCTACACTTTAAAGTTGCATCTCCTATACTTAATTCTGTTTTTCCTGTTCAAAAATCAGCCCTTTGTCTCAATTCATCGTAAAAAATGAAATAGTATAACATGATTTCTTTAACTTGAATCATGCATTGTACTTGTTTTACCGAACTTAACTACACCAAGACATTAAAGGTAATTCCCAATCTTTTTTATTGATTCCTTATGAAAATAAACATTGTGGAGGTGAATTGAAGTTAATTGTCATCATTGTGGAGGTGAATTGAAGTTAAATGTCAACTCATCCATAATCGTACTTCAAAATATGGACCATAATCATTCAATAATCGATTATTGAATTTATCGCCAGCTAATTCGTTCATTCTTCTACAGGCTGACTATGGACCCAAATAATTCAACTGATGATTCTAAAAACAAAACGAATTATCAGGATTGGAGCGATCACATGAAAAGCTACCTGTCAAGGCAAGGTTTGTGGGACATAATTGAAGGAAGTTCTCGTACAGACAATACTGAACTTGACTACGACGGTTGGACAAAGAAGAACAACGTGGCGTTAAACGCAATTCAAGTCTCATGCGAGCCAAGTGTAAGAGCTCAGATTCAGGGAATTAGTTCAGCCAAAATTGCATGGGAGACTTTGGCCAAAATGGATCAGCTACACGCAATGGGTATCCATCCAACCGAGCAGTTGGCTACGTTTGCTTCGTCGGGCCTCAATATGGGTCACCCTCCCAACATCACAAAACCACCATCACCATCACTGTTTTCGCAAGGGCTTAAGCGTACGTGGACACTTCTTGTTGTTCTCTACTAAATTTCGTCTTTAATTATATTTGTAATTAAACTAGTTTTTTTTTTTTTCTTTTTGTTTGTGTGTGTTACTATGACTAGTAGTTGACATGGGCCAGGAAGGAATTTTTGAGCTTGTGAGGAAGCTCACCGACAATTTCAATTCCAATATGGCGCCTGTATCCCAGGAAGAAGAGAGGAAACTCATCATACTTATGCTTCAAGCTTTAATGGTTTGACATGACCCTAGTTTTTTTAATCATTTCTATAATCTTTGGCTGGTTATACCTATTGAAGTCTTGGGAGTGTGAATTTGGTAGCCTAATTACGTATATATAAAACATACTTTTTAAGCTGATTGACATTAATATTACTTGTTAAATAATTTATATATTGTAAATCGGAAGTTAATTATTTATTTCAATTATATATCTTAGTTGGAATGGATGTGATGACGTGGTTATGTGACAGGATGAAGTGAAAAGTCTGCGGGAGTGGACCAAAGAGATTGAGAAAAAGCTGGCGAGTGATCATCATCAGGAACCAACCAGCCAAGAAGAAAATTTGGTCATCAAAGAGGAAAAGAAATGAATGGAAACGAGGGGGGGAAAAAAAAAAGGAATGTCAAACCTAAAATAAGAGTTCCGTTATTATAAATTAAGAATTACTATACAACCTTCGTATGGAAATTGCTTGTTATTAAAAATGTCATTTATATCATATGCTCTTTACTTCTTTTGAATTCTTGAATCGAAAAATCTCGTATGTTAAAAAGGGCCAAGTAATGAGCTACTTTGACATTGCAAACTATATATCTAATCTCAGACTCAGATTATCCCCAAATACCAATATTACTCTAAATTCTTTTAGTTGTATATCTTATTATATATATTTTTGATTCATATCTTGTACATAGCAAAGTTTATACATCTTATAGATCAATAACAAGAAATACAATATATCTATTTATTTGTTATCTCTGCCCACATCAAACATATAATTTCTTATATCATCTTAGAACATTGTCGAGAACACGTATAAATAGAATAACAATATCATAAGAGCCAACAACAAATTCACATAAACAAACAATGCCAAAAAATTACTTATATTACCTTTCAACCAAAACACGTGCTTCTTAACCACATCATTAAATTATATAAACTTCCTTGTCATTTCTAATTTTATTGGCTATATTAATGGTACCTTTTTATTGTAAGGAGACATCTCCATCATGGATTCCCCATCTCTTGAATACATCAAGGAGTAGAAATTTGATCAGTTTATTTATTGTTGCTTAATTGCATCCCGGCAAACTTTACCGTAGGCCTGACACTCATTTATCACACTGCTTATGACCTCTGGGTAGGATTTAAGGATTATTTTATGCAACAGTCAACTTCTCACAGCCTGCATGTTTGGTTCTAATCCATAACTTTTTTTTTTTTTAGGGGGTCTAATCCATAACTATTCTAATCCATAACTATTCCTAACATATTACTAATCCTATATTTGGTTAGAAATTAAAACTAGAATAGTTGTGTATAAGGAAAATTTATTTTTAAATTTTGAGGAATACTCATCTCTACCTATCTTTAATTTTTTCCAAGAATAATTATTTCAATAAAAGACAACTTTATCCTTCTCACAATTAATAATAATAATAATAATAATAATAATAATAAAATTAATTTCGTATATAATAAAATAATAACTAATAATAACGATAATAATAATAAGTACAAAATTTATAATATTAATTTATAATATTAATAAAAATAATTAATAATGATAGTAATAATAAGTACAAAATTTATAACAATAATTAATAATAAAATAACAATAATTAATAACAATAATAATAATAATAATAATAATAATAATAACAATATTAATAATAATAAGTACAAAATTTATAATAAATATTAACAACAACAACAACAACAACAACAACAACAACAACAATAATAATAATAATAATAATAATAACAATAACAATAACAACAATAACAACAACAACAACAACAGCAACAACAACAACAACAACAACAACAATAATAATAATAATAATAATAATAATAATAATAACAATAACAACAACAACAACAACAACAACAACAACAAAAACAACAATAACAACAACAACAACAACAACAACAACAACAACAACAACAACAATAATAATAATAATAATAATAATAATAATAATAA
>JAOSBK010000005.1:37368589-37387227 GCA_027568895.1 Erythroxylum shatona | reverse complement strand
CAACAACAACAACAATAATAATAATAATAATAATAATAATAATAATAATAATAATAATAATAATAATAATAATAATATGATAAAGATAGTTTGGTCTTTTTAATACTTATTCTTTTCTTATTCTAAGTTTATATTTTCAAACCAAACATTGGAATATAAATTCTTTCTGTATTCTATTTCCTTAACTAAATAAAGTAATACTCATTTTATTCTATTTATCATTTTTTATTATTAGGAATAACTATTCCATTCCCTATCTATTCCATTCTTTGAACCAAACAGGCCGTTAGTGTTCTCTTCTCCACTGAAGACATAGCACTTAAAATAAAGTTTCCACCTCCATCATTCATTTCTCTATTGTCTTAACATTTACATATGAACTCATATTGGAGATAAGATTTCTGTTGAAGATCTTCTCTTCACTTCAAATGACTTGCCTAAAGATTTTGAGTCATTCATCACCTCAATAGAACACAGAGACACCACCATGACCTTTGTTGAACTCGGTGGAATTTATAATCTATGAACAACATTTGCTCTCATACCACTTATCACCACCATTAGACAACTTTCAACATCTCCCACAATAGAGGTTTCCATTCTCATAGAGCAAACGGTAAAGGCGATGGTAGAACTCGAAGAGGAAGGCATTATTTTGAAAATACTTAATGGAAAAACCTTAACTGAATTAGGTGTAATTCCTGCCAAGCTAAGAGTTATAAGGGTTGAACTTACTGCTCTAGTTCCATTAGTTATAACGAGTCATTTAACCAGGCTCATAAACCATTTAATTCCCAGCCTTATCCAAATCACTTTTAAGCCCACCCTTAAAGCTGAACTCAAGTCCAAAGCACTCCCTTTTTAAGTGGTTTAACTAAAACGATAAAACACCTCTGCAATGTCAATTTTGTTAAAAATGGGAACACATTCTTACCAATTGTCACTTTCAATATTTAGTCTTGTAATCACCAACATGGACCTTGAAATGTTACCGACAACCTTACTACATCTTTCTCATCCATGAACATTCAACTTGAACTAGACATTTCCCAAATTAACTATAGTAATTTTATTAAATGGTTATAAAAAAGATCATAGTTACTACCCATATGACTCCTAATTGTAATATTATGGAATCTGCCACACCATAAGAAGGGTCAACCCAAGTGGTTTTAGTAATGGACATACTCTTAATATTTCCACTACTGGTGTATAACTATTTCTGCTCACCCTCGTCCCCTTCACCTTCATGATATTTCAGTTGTTTCCCATCTTATTACTAATTTGTTATTTGTAGTCAAATTTATTACTGATAACTTTTGTCTTATTGAATTTAATTCATGTAGTTGTGTTGTTAAATACCTCAAATTTAAGATCACTTCTTATGGGACCTATCCATAATAATCTCTACCTAATGATGGTTCTCTACACTTTTGCATTCATATTGCTTCCATAGTCACTTTTTCTTCACTTAATTTGTAGCATTAATATCTTGGTCATTCATTTCGGTCTACACTCTTTAGTTTATCTCATATTTTACCTATTAAATCTAATGGCATAACTCCTTATACTTTTTGTATTTAAGGAAAAAGCATTTTTTTATTTCTACAAAACCTTTATAATTTATTCATTATGATATTTGGGGGGCCTTTCCATATCTTTTCCTTTCTAGTTATTAATATTTCGTTATTTTTATAGATTATTTTGGTCTCTTTATGTGAATTTTTATATCAGCATAAAAATAACATTTTATAATTCACTTTCAAACTTCTAAAACCATTACAAAAGATCTTTTCCCTACCACTATCACAACTTTCAATATGATGGAGCTTTCGAAATCATCAAAAGTGCCTTTGCTTACTATCTGACTTCCAATTTCATTACCTTTTGTTCTTGTCCTCATACACTTAATAAAATGGTCTTATTGAGCACAATATTCTTCAGATAACTAGAATAAGTCTCAAACTTCTACTACATACCCCTCTTCCTAAGTTTTTCTCATTTGGAACATCCTCTACTGTTGTCTATCTCATCAATTTGTTACCTACTCTTGTTCTTCATCATAAATCCCTACATGAACTACTTTTCCACACCAAAACTTACAAGACAGTATTTGAAATACCAAAGGGAAGTTAGCAAAGCATGACAAAAAAAAATCCTATGGAACACATAATTACAATCTCCTAGACAAGCAAGAAAAAGCTTTAAGAAGAGAAGAAGGTAACTACTAAGAGTCACTCAAGAGATGAAGGTGAACATCACCTAGTCAAAGTTAAGGAATACTGACCTACCATCCCATATCTTACTAAAGCAAAAAGAAATATGTTGGACATGGAGTTATGTAGATTTCTTAATCTTTTAAAATAACTTCAACATAATTCACCCCTTGTTGAATCTCTTATGCAACTACCAAAGACTCTAAAACTTTCAAAAGAGCAACTATTAAACAAGGAGGAATCAGAGAAGTTGGAGACTATTATGCTAAGTGAGGGAAGCCTAATTAAGAAAATGCAATTACCATAAAAGCAAACAAATCGAGGGAGTTTCTATATTCCTTGTAAAAATAGTCAACCTAAAGGCTGACATTAATATGATGCCTTTCTCTTTATTTGATTAAGAATATGAGAACTTAAACTGACTAGGATATGTGTGCAATTAACTAATTGATCGATAAAATATCATAGGGGAATCGTAGAAGATTTACAGGTTAAAGTTGATAAGTTTCCATTCCTAGCTAGTTTCGTAATACATAACATAGAGAAGGATATAGAAGTATCTCTAGTCCTTGGTCAACCTTTTTGGCGATTGCTAGGTCAATCATAAATGTTGACGGCAAGTTACTATTAAGGGTGGGGAACGAAGAGGCCGATTTTAAAGTTTCTAAGGTCACAAATCATATGCTTGAATTTATGGATGTAATTACACATAATGATTCTTATCATGATATTGTGAAGGATTCTACATTTAACGTTCCATTGGAACCTTCATAAATTTAAGGGAATAACATGAAGCGAGAAAATGTAACCTACTTATAGGTTATGGAACCTATAGTAAGGCTAAAAGAACATAATATATATAAGCCACCTAAAAGGTACATCAAACTAACGACGTCAAACAAGCGTTGCATAGGAAGCAGCCTATGAATTAGTTTTAGTTTTATTTCAAATTCCATATTTCTATGTTTTTCCTTTAATATTAGTATAGGATTTATTTGAGTTTTTAGTTTTTGGTGTATTTTAGGATAGAAAGATTGAGAATCTAATGAGATTGTGCATAACTGGCATGTTAGGGAATGCGTGTTAATGAGTTATAATGCTAAAGTGCAAAATATTTATGTTTAAGAATCATACATTTACAGAGAGCTACACGCTCTCTATCCACGTTAGTGTAGAGTTACACAGTTAAACACACACCTATACCTAGCCGTGTAAGTTTATAAAGAGCTATAATTTAGTGATATACACAATCAGATACATGGTCATGTATCAGACCATGTAAGTTCACTATACACCTTAAAAAGCTCTAATCCTTTTAAATTGCTCATTCTCTCTCAACCTCACTTACTCTCTACCATCGTACTCTCATTATCAAACCCCAATTTTTGAGTTTTTCTTGCAATCTATCAACATTGAAGTAAGTAATCTTATCAATTTCACTTGTTTATACATGTTTAATTAGGTATTTTGCATTGCTTAGCTCATCTATGCTAAAAAAAGCTAAAATTTAGGATTTCAAATTTTGTGTGGAATTGCGTGAATTTATGTATGATTATGGTTTAGTAGTTAAAATTTAACCCATACCCAACTGATTTTATGATTCAATATGTTTGATTGCATGTGAATTGGGTGAAAATTCAACTTCAATTGTAAAATTGTGTGATTTTTACTCACTATGTGTTTAATTGTGATATTTTTTGTGAAAAATTAGGTTATTTAGTTATTTTCGACATTAATTGACTTTGGTTTTTGTTTAATTGCATGTTAATTTTGCTTTTTGCATGAATTTAATGTTTAATTTCATCAATTTTGTATAATTGTGAATTTTTGGTTTTTAATT
Organism: Erythroxylum shatona; assembly: GCA_027568895.1. Taxonomy (NCBI): domain Eukaryota; kingdom Viridiplantae; phylum Streptophyta; class Magnoliopsida; order Malpighiales; family Erythroxylaceae; genus Erythroxylum; species Erythroxylum shatona. The sequence goes on along the minus strand of JAOSBK010000005.1, from coordinate 37,383,171 downwards.
TCAATTTTAGGGTTAAATGTTTAATTAAAAAACTAGATTGATTTTAATTGTTAGTTATATTTTTAATCTTAGATTTATGATTAATTAGGTTGTTAGTATATTTCCCATTTATTTTTATTTTATTTTACTTTATTTTATTTACTTACTTATTCATTTAATTATTTGTTTTAATTTAATTTTGCTTATTATATGTTTTAGTTTTCATTGTTATTTTGTAATCACAACTAATTATTTAGTAAGCATATTACGGTTCAAGTGTGGGGAAATGAGTATTATCGTAAATTATCAATATATTTCTCACACTTGTTTTAAACGTCAAGCACAATGACTAGATCACTACACAAGAAAGGAGTTCCACATAAGTTTCAGAGAAGAGAGGGGTCGTCTAGAGACTTGAGGAGCGCTTGCACAATGAATCCACCTGAGTGACCCTTGATGTTACTCTTGGATACAGCAGTGCATAAAAAGTAGTACTAGAGGTTGAAGGATAAGACGTTCATCACAGGACATCATATCGACTAGAAGGCATTGGGGTAAGTTAGTGTAATATCCTAGATCACCCGCTTATAGATATTGTCCACTTTGGGCCTTGGCCCAGCCAAGCCCTCACGGTTTTGCTTTTCCCAAGGCCTTCCCAGGAGGTCACCTATCCTAGAACTACTCTCGCCCGAGCACGTTTAACCTCAAAGTTCCGATAGGATCTCGTGCATTAGGCCAAGAAAAACGCGTCTGTAAGGGAAAGCTCAACTCTCCAGCCGGTCCTACCGACTCGAGACTTGACTCTGATACTACTTGTAACATCTCAGATCATCCGCTTACAGATATTGTCCGCTTTGGGCCTTGGCTAGCCAAGCCCTCACGGTTTTGCTCCTCCTGCTCACTCGCTCGAAAGAACATGTCTGTAAGGGAGAGGTATCCTTACCCTTATAAGACGTACTTAATTCCCCTCTCCAACCGATGTGGGATCTCACACTTTCCACCCTCCTTAGGGCCCAGCCCTCTTTAAGGTCGAGCTTAGCTGGCACAACGGATCGAGTACCGGATCTGATACCACCTGTAACAGCCCAGATCACCCGCTTATAGATATTGTCCGCTTTGGGCCTTGGGCCAGCCAAGTCCTCATAGTTTTGCTTTTCCCAAGGCCTTCCCAGGAGGTCACCCATTCTAGTGCTACTCTCACCCAAGCACATTTAACTTCGAAGTTTCAATGGGATCCCGTGCGTTAGGCCATGGAAAACGCGTCTATAAGGGAAAGTCCAACTCTCCAGCCGGTCCTACCGACTCGGGAACCTAGCTCTGATACTACTGTAACAGCCCAGATCACCCGCTCATAAAAATTGTTCGCTTTGGGCCTTGGCCCAACCAAGCCTTCACGGTTTTGCTTTTCTTGAGGCCTTCCCAGGGGTCATCCATCCTGGAACTACTCTCGCCCAAGCACATTTAACCTCAGAGTTCTGATGAGATCCGGTGCATTAGGCCATAGAAAACGCTTTTGCAAAGGAGAGGTATCCATACCTTTATAAGGCGTACTTTGTTCCCCTCTTTAACCGATGTGGGATCTCACACTTTCCACCCCTTTAGGGCCCAGCCTTCTTTGGGGTCCAGTCTAGCTGGCACAACGGTTCAGGTACCGGCTCTGATACCACTTGTAACATCCCAGATCACCCGCTTACAGATATTGTCCGCTTTGGGCTTTGGCCTAGTCAATCCCTCACAGTTTTGTTTTTCCCAAGGCCTTCCCAGGAGGTCACCTATCCTAGAACTACTCTCGCCCGAGCACGTTTAACCTCAAAGTTTCGATGGGATCCTGTGCATTAGGCCAGGAAAAACGCATCTATAAGGGAAAGTCCAACTCTCCAGCCAGTACTACCGACTCGGGACCTGGCTCTGATACTACCTGTAACATCCCAGATCACCCGCTTACAAATATTGTCCGCTTTGAGCCTTGACCCATTCAAGCCCTCACGATTTTGCTCCTCTCGTTCACTTGCTCGGGAGAACGCATCTATAAGGGAGAGGTATCCATACCCTTATAAGGCATACTTAGTTCCCCTCTCCAACTGATGTGGGATCTCACAGTTAGACTAGTGCACTAAGTTTGAGAGGCTATCAATGTTAATGCCTACCCCAAATTCTTCGAGATCGTGGAGCCCTCTTATTGGGAGTTGACTTTGGAGATGCTCTCCACTTTCTTCGTAGAAAGGGACGTCATGACTAGGAAAAGCAGAATAACATCTAGTTTTAGTTACTTTGGAAGATGATCCAAATGAGTTAGAATTCTCAGTCACCATAGGCCTCTATGATGTAGACTTCATTGAAACGAGAGAGTGTCTAGATTTAAGGATAGATTTCTCTTACGAGATGCCCTCTCGATAGTTATGGAACATGATTAGTGATGTCAGTGACTATAACTTGAGTAAATCTAAAGCCTCATCATTACGACTCCTAATGCTCCGATACATACATGGAGTTTTGAGTTACACTTTAAGAGACAAAGGGGATAGCTACAATGTGGTCGGAAACATGGATGCCTACTATCTCTGAAGCATAAGCGAGAGGACGACGAGCTAGCAACAGAGGGTGGAGATAGAGTGGAGCAACATCGTAACCACAGCCACTGCCACCTATGACGAGAGGTTCAGTACAAAAGGAGGATAGTCTGAGAGTTCCTAGGGCTACGATATCACATCCAGACTAGCTAAAGATAGCACTGTTGGAAAGATGGGTAGCCCAACTTTTGGGTATTCAAAAGAGTTTCTGACAATAGTAGGTGGAGCTTATTGAGAGGGTAAGATAGTTCGAGACTTTAGTTGAGTGGCTAAGAAGCTCAAAACTACAGTTGGATGGATGGGAGATCTGATGTTGTTAATAGCAGGCCTCCACCTTCTAGCAAAGGTACTTCCTCAATAGCTCCTCCTGATTAAGATCATCAACTTGAAGACCCTCCTTAGACCAGCTTAGATCATATCATGAGGGGGATGTTTAATTTATGTATATTCTTTCTTTCCTTTATTAATTGTCCATATTTTTCTTACTTTCTTTCATCTAACATTATAGTTAATGATATTTCTATTTCTTAATTGTTGTGTTATTTTTATTTCTTTTTATATTTGTATCCCCTTTTCGTTTGTGTTTTGCAGGGATATTAGTCTAATATTAAATGGACAGTCCTAAAATCAGAAAATTGTATTACTTAGGAAAGTAGCAACTTAACCTTCTCACTTATAATATATTCTTATATTATATATGTTGAGGACAATGTACAACTTTAAGTGTAGGGGAAGGGTTAGTGATTTGCAAGGATATTAGTCTAATATTGGATGGATAGTCCTAAAATTAGAAAATCGTATTACTCAAGAAAGTACCAACTCAACCTTCTCACACATAATAGGTTCTTATATTATGTATGTTGAGGACAATGTATGACTTTAAGTGTAGGGAAGGGGTTAAGGATTTTAATGATTTTCTTAAGCGTACCATAATCTTGGTTATTAAGTTATATTAACTAATATTCTAAATTAGTCAAAATCTATCCATAAATACTTAATTTCATTTTTAAATATTGATTTGAATTAGTATGCAAAAGAATGATAGTTAGAATAAAATTGCTTTTATAAGTCATATTTTTAATAGTCACTGAGATAGCCAAATTGAATGAAATTGCATATTATTTACACAATAAAACCATTTTTTATGTGAGCTTTGGAGCCTAAGAGAAAAAAATATTCATAAATTTTAGCTCTTTTTAATTCTTTCATGTCTGTTATCATGCATAGTTGAATGATTTTATAACTTGCTTTTATTATTAATATTGAGATCATATTTTGTTAAATTTGAAGCACTTAAATCATAAGTACTTAGATTCAACAATTTGTTTAGCCTATATTCTTTGATAATTACTTTACCATAATTTATCGTTAGTAATAACCAAGTTTAAGCCTTAACCTTTTTTATTGGTTAAACCCATATTATTAACCTTTATCCTATTTTCTTTGAAGCCTTTTTATTATTTTGCATCCTGAAGGTTATTTACATTACTTATTTAAAACTTGAAAATTTGAAAGGTTCAATATTTCTTTAAGTGGTACATGATTAATGCTCAAAATTATTTTGATTGATTTAGAAATTATATAGTATCATTGGATTTACAATGAAAGGACTTGTGCATATTATGAACAAGCTTTATTTAATTTTCTCTTTTGTAAATTTCCTTCAAAATTCTTACTTTTATTATATCAACCATACCTTACCTAAGAACCATTATAAATTTTACAAAGACCTTCTGATTTTGGTTTTTAGTTTATACATAAGTGATGGAGATGGGATGATATTGTAAGCCTATGATAAGAGTTTTACTATGCATTGATTGAAAATTTGATACTTTTAAACACTTGAGTACATTAAGTGAAATCTTGGTAAGGGTGTACAGGTTTATGCATTTGATTTTGATGAGATTATTGAAGTGATTATTATTAATATCGACTTATGAAGTTGACTTTAGGATAACTTGACTCTAATTGTATGTTAATTTCATTAATATGATATAATTATTTAGAACATAGATGGGCAAGTTGAGATTAATAAAGGATGGATGTTATAAAGTTAGCAATTTAGATTATGATTTGCTTAAGGACAAGTAAAAGTTTAAGTTTGGGGATGTTTGATAAATGCATATTTGACTATAATTATACACCCATGTTTGATGTATTTTGCTTGATATTTTGTAGTTTTGTTGTATTTTTGGTACTTAATTCTCTCCAAATGCATTTATAGGTCATAATTGCCTTCATAGACTAAAAGGAGAAGAATTAAGATGAAAATATGATATAAAATGAAGTTTTGAAGCAATTTAGAGATACACAGTTGTTATTGTGCCTATGTAAAATTGCTAATTTTAGAGTTTTTGAATATATACGATCTTTTAAATACCCGTATATCAAACTATTTATGTCCCAAATTCCCTAAATTTTACTATAAAAGGATGAGAGTGGAGGCAAACAAAGGGGAGCTAACTTTTGTAGCAAATTTCAGACGTGAGAAACTTAGAGAGGTCATAATTTTGATCCAAAAACAAGGAAAACATGAAGTTAACATCAAAAAGGATCCGATAGAAGGCTACATCCAAACCAACTTGTAAGAAGATTCAATAAAATAGAAAGGGAGATTTAGAATTATGAACTACTTGATTTATATTACTTTTTCTACATGTTTATATTTGATATTGTTTTCTATTATGAGTAACTAAACACTTTTTAGTTTCTAGGTGTGATGAACCCTAGTTTGTGATAAAATAGGTCTTAATTTTTTATTCAATGCAATTATTTTGATTGATTTATTATAATTCAACTATGTATTTTTATGCTTGTTCTAATATATCTAAAATATTAGTGCATGATTTGATTTTAAATATGAAAAATCCTTTGTATGAATAGATCCACCATAATTGAAAGGAGTTCATTGCAATCCTAGAGATAGGTTGATATATGTCCTCTAGATTAGTATCAAACCTAATAGTAGAATTCATAAATTGATAATGCAATCTTAGGGGTTTTAACTAGAAAGATTTCTGTTAATCAACCGACGAATTAGTTATTAGTAGTCTCGAGAGAGTTATTAATAAAAGATAGGAATTTTCATGTTTCAAAAATCAATAAAATAATTATATGATAAAAGGTTAATTATTTGATAGTTTTTAAGGGGATTCATCACCTAGACACTTATCCTTAATATTGATTTTTCTGAGTAATTTCCTTTGTCCTCTATGTTCATTATTATTTCTAATTTTAGTTTATTCATTTAATCTTTATTTTTAATTGAATACTAAACATCCAATTCATAGGCTAGATAATAGGAAAAGGATAATTACTAATATTTAGCGTCTTGGTGGGATCAACCTGTAGTTACTTGTGCTAGCTATAGTTACACTGTGTACTTACGATAATTCAATATTGATATCTAAAATATATCAAATAGCCTTACTCGTTGACACTAGTCAGATGGTGGCACCTGAGCACTACAACTAAAGGATATCTACATTTAAAGCTTAGAATTTGAGGACCAAATCTTTGCTTGAGGGTTTGAGTGAACCATATCTTGTGATTTCATCCTATAATCTCTACTTTCTGCTAAATTCTGGGAATCCATTGATTCTTATTCTTAGCATCAACATTCAAGCTATAGTTGGGACCAAAAACAATGGTACCTAAATTCATAGCTAATACCCTTCGATCTTCCACATTCTTCAGCTTCCTCTTTATATTTAGAAAAAAGCCATAAATAGAACTCAGTTGCATTAATAGTTACAACTAACATGAATGGATCTTCATCCATCAATATAGATTGGTCAACTTTAGCAACCAACCAAATTCCATTGTTGATTCAATGTTGAATATCATTTTTAAATCTCGAGCATGAATTCATTGATTAACATCATGTATTGTGGTATTTATTGGAGTTCTTCCCTCTAATTTCTTTATTTGTGAGAATTATGTGCTCTATTGGTAAAGTAATGAATTTTTCCTACAACAAAAGTCAAAGATTCCCTCTATTTTGGAGATGTCAAAAGTGTATTAAATTTGAGTAGTTAGTGCTTGTATTTTCCTTTTGACTTTAAGAGATTTATGCTCTAAAGAGGTACAAGCACAAGTTCTAGGGATATTAACTTCAGCTATTGCCAAATCATATGAATTTGTTTTCATAAAATAAGTACTAAGTCAACTATTTTTCCAATATCCTTCTTACCTAAGAAGTTCTTCGCATTTAGATACCTTTGCTACCAATTCATAAAATTCACAAAATTCTACACCTTGTAATTTTTTAAAAGTTCAATATTGAGACCCTTTTAAGCTAATTTCACATATTTAGTAACTAGGAGTGCAATTTGACATAGATTTCTCATATTCTTGAATCAAGTGATGAACATGTCCATATTCTTGCCACTTTTCTGAGTAACTCTAGAAAGTTTAGCTATATTAAGTTTAGGTTCGTTATGGAAAAATTGAGTATGCATCAATCTCTCCATTTTAGCCCACGAAAGGACATAATTCTTTGGCGATGAATCATACCAAGAGAAAGTTATTCCTGCTACTAAATTCGGTAATAGTCTAAGCTTGAAATAATTGAAATTTCATAATTAGCAAATTTACCATACTAAATATTGAATCTAGTGATATGTTCAATGGTTGATTAACCATCTTCACTAGAAAATAAATTAAATTCAGGAATTTTATAGTCATGTGATAAGGATTTTTGTGGTCAATATGCTTCAGACAAGGCTTATAGAATTTCAGGTGACAAAGCTGTCACAAGCCAAGCTTGTACAATTCTTTACAACTTCCATATCAACTTGAAGTCTCATTTATGAAGGAACAATAACAAGATTACGTTTTACGATAAAAGGTTACCCCCGAAGCTGTAATTTGGTATATAAGCTTCAACTTTAAAACTAAATCCCTATTTGCTAGGAGCCTGAAACTTGATAGCTTGTCAATCATTTCAAGGCTTAATGCACACAAGTGAAGCAAGAATGTTCTCTCTTTTGTAGGGAGGAACATATCTTTCTTTCATAGAGGAAGAAGCCACAGGGCAGCTACTGTAGCACCCCACTCCTGTAGGACCCGAACTCGATATCGTGGGTAATATTCGAGTCCATGCTTCGCGAAGGTGACATGATAGAACAGTCAACCATTTGACTTTCAGTACATTTTTATTTTTCAAAACAAAGCAATGCACACGTATGCAGAAATCAATTATAAAATTGGCCACACTTTATTTCATAAACATTTACATTAACAACATTTCAACCATTACATAAATCATCAAAATTTCACTTTGGAAAGTTATTACAAATAGAAATCTTCAAACATACATCTTACAATAATTGTGGAAAACTCAAATCGATACAAAAAATAAGAAATTGCAGATGCAAATTGATCCTGACATCTATCCTTTACTTAGATGCTGAAGGTATATTCCCATTTGCCTAACGGGGTATTCTTCTGATCCTAAAAAATAATTGCAAATTTTGGGTGAGTTTTGCAAACTCAATGAGTGATCATCATTAATGGCTCACCCAATCACATAATACATAATTCACATTTCACATATTTCACATTTCACACTTAATTTCACACTTCACATTCAATACATTTAATTATTCATTTTATGCATATGCAATGCACATGAGACTCACTTTCATTTGTTACTTTATTGTGACCGAGTTTCCAAACTATCCTATATAAGGCTCATTGATAACTGTTCCTTATCCGCTTGGGAGATAAAGGGCTCATTAAACATTGAGCTTGAGGCTCTGAATCACTTTTGAGCTTGAGGCTCATTTTCACTCGTTGAGCTTTTAAGCTCTGATCGTTGGCTACTCTGGTTACAACTGTCATTATATTTCATGCATTCATGCAATGGAATGCATCAATCACATTTGCATGTTCCCATTTAATCTCATTTCCATATCATCGGACCTTAGTCCGACATTCAACATTAAATTGAGAATCAAACTTTCACTTATGTGCCAATGTATATTCAAAACACATTTAACAATCACATTAAGTACACTTAGTTATTCTCATTCACATACAAAGCACTTCAATAGCTCATTAATCATCACAATCATTGGACATTCTGTCCAGAATTTAACACAATCAATCTCATTCATACAATCATTCAGTAGTTAATCAATATCAAAATTCACACAAAACAAACAATGAAATGAGACCATCTAGGTCTACTCACAGTACGCTCCAGAGTAGCATTAGCTTTCATGATTCAGAAACGTTTGGCTGTGGACATTCTATCCTGTATCATCAATATGCAAAACACATTTTGCAAACACATTATTAATTGCACAATCACATAAACATTCAGTTTTACACACATGTATATGTGTAATGTATAGTGCATACTCAATGACAATTCTCAAGTATATTTTCCAATTTCACATCTTATGCTCATTCTTATTTCATGATTCATATTTGTCTAACTAAACTTAGATTTACACTTCATTTGCACATGACCATTCTAAATTCTCCATTCAATCTTTTATCCTTTATTTGTGTCTAGCTTATGCATAACCTTACGCCTCAAGTGTTAGACCTCGAACTTTTATTAGAAGATTAGAACTGATGAACGAGGAAATTTGGTGATTCATCCTAAATAAAGAACAAATGATGAAAATTCTTGAACCAAGAAATGATAGGCAAGGGTAAAGTAGCGAATTACAAATGTGGATATATCCAAGTTTTGCTTTGGTATTTCTGGGGGATAAAAGATTTTGAAGTGAGAAGGGTTAAGGTGAAAGTTAGAAGTAGAATGAAAGCCAAAAATGAAGTTGCAATTGTATAGTAAGTTGATGAAGGAGATGTATTTATAGGTGTATATTATGTCATTGGTATTCATGAATAATCAAGGATTATAAATTTCTTTATAGATGATATTGATTTGAAATGGAGTTGAGAATGAGGAGAAAATAAAGTAGAAAAGGTGATCTTAGTATGATTTGTGTTAAGAAAAAATTGTGAAACAAAATAAGTGGTTGATCTGGAAAATGTTCACGGAGTGTGATTCAGTCTTTTAGCTACCAATTTTTCTCTAGTTATCCAAATGAAAGGATTCTTAATTTGGATTAAACTAGAAACATATGGCTACATTTCTTATGAAGACATCAAATTTAAATTCCATCTTTAAGAATCTCAAAATTTGTCATAAAGTTGAGAATCGGGTGCAGCACATTGGATGAATCTAAATTCATGTTTTGAATTCTAGGGCAATTCTGGATTGATCTAGGCTAGATTAGAGAAAGTTGTTTTCTCAAAATTGTAGGTATTTCTTTTAACTTTCTAATGATATATAGTATGAAATTTTTGGACTCCTAGGCTGAAAGTAACAGCCTAGATCACTCATTTACATATATTATCTACTTTGGGCCTTGACCTAGCCAAACCCTCACGATTTTTCTTTTTCCAAGACCTTTCCAGGAGGTCACCCATCCTGGTACTACTCTTTTCCTAGCACATTTAACTTTGGAGTTCTGATGGGATCTGGTACGTTAGGGCATGGAAAACATGTCTGTAAGGGAGAGGTATCCGTACCCTTATAAGGTGTACTTCGTTCCCCCTCTAATCAATGTAGGATCTCACACACTCCACCCCCCTTAAGGCCCTGCCCTCTTTGGGGCCCAGCCTAGCTGACACAACGGTTCAGGTACCGGCTCTGATACCAATTGTAACAGCCCAGACCACCCGCTTGCAGATATTGTCCGCTTTGGGCCAAGGCTTTCGTGCTAAGCGGGCGAACAATATTTACAAGCGGGTGGTCTGGGGTGTTACAGCAACACTACAATCTAAACTATAATAAAGCGACCAACTTGATTATTCAACTGTGAATCAACTAATTTAGATTCTAATAATATACATGTTTCTCATACATCTCCATGTATATGTATATTACTTACAAAAGAATCTTGATACCTTATGACTGGTTATATTATGCTCATACAAATAAAACCAAACTCTTTTGTCTTATTAATAATAAATATTTTTATTACAAAAAGTAACTAGAAGAAAATTAAGTTATAAGTAAATACACTTGCTTTCCAGGGTACTATATTTAGATAACTCCAACAATCTCCCACTTACCCTAAAGTAAGTTTGACATATCCCTCATTCTTATCCCTGCTAGATGACCCTCAAAACTCTTTTGAGACAACGTCTTCTTAAATGGATCAACAATGTTTTACTCTGTAGGAATCTTTATCACATTCACCTCACCACGTTGTATTATCTGCCTTATAAGATGATACTTTCTCTCTATGTGTTTGGTAACTCTATAGTTCTAAGGTTCTTTAGAATTAGCCACTGTCCCACTATTATCACGATAAAGTGTAATGGCCTTTTTTGCCTCAGGAACCACCTCCAAATCATTTAGGAACATTCAGAGCCAGATTGCCTCTTTTGCTGCTTCACAAGTAGCAACATACTCAGCCTCCATAGTCGAATCACCACACAAGATTGTTTGACACTCCTCCAGACTATGGCTCCACCTCCTAAAATAAATATAGAACCAGAAGTCGACTTCCTTGAATCAACATTTGATTGGAAATCGAAATCCGTATATCTAGTTGGAATAAGATTACTTACAGAGTAAACAATCATTAAGTTCTTTGTCCTACGAAGATATTTTAGTATGCATTTAACCGTAGTCCAATGCTCCATTCCTGGATTGGATTGAAATCTACTTACTAGTCCCACTGCATAACAGATATCCGATCTAGTGCAAAGCATAGCATACATTAAACTTCCAACTACCGAAGCATATGAAATTTTATGCATGCGTTCGACCTCCTCTTGGGTCTTAGGTGCTTGTCCCTTCGAAAGTTTGATTCCATGTCCTGTAGGTGTGAAACCCCTTTTGGAATCTTGCATGGAAAACTTATTGAGCATGTTCTCAATGTAGGTTAATTGAGACAAAGCTATATGTTTATTCTTACGATCCCTTATAAGTTTGATCCCTAGAATATAGTTAGTCTCTCATAAATCCTTCATTAAAAACTATTCGTTCAGCCATCCTTTAACTATAGATAACATTCCTACATCATTCCCAATGAGCAGAATATTATCGACATACAGAATTAGAAAAATAACCTTTCCTTCTTGTATCCTTTTAAAGACATATGGATCATCTGAGTTTTGTATGAAGTCATAGGTTTTAATAGACTTATCAAACCTAATATTCCAGGAACTAAATGCTTGCTTAAGTTCATAAATGGACCTTTGCAATTTGCATACCTTATGCTCATTACCTGGCTCAACAAACCCTTCTGGTTGGGCCATATAAATGGTCTCCTCAAGATCCCTATTAAGAAATGCGGTCTTGACGTCCATTTGCCATATTTCATAATCGAAATAGGCTGCTACTGCCAAAAGAATTCTGATGGACTTAAGTATGGAAACTGGAGAAAAAATCTCCTCATATTCTATACCCTCTTTTTGAGTATAGCCCTTAGCTACCAATCTAGCTTTAAAAGTCTCTACCTTTCCATCAAATCCTCTTTTACTTTTGTAGATCCATTTACACCCTATGGCTTTTACATTTTATGGTAGATCTACAAGGATCTAGATTTCATTGGTGTACATGGAATCTATTTCCGATTCCAACGCCTTGAGCCATTTTTTGGCTTCAACATCATTAATAACCTATGAATAAGTAATGGGATCTATTTCTTCTTGGTTCGAGATGGCAATCATGCTTTCTATTAGACCTCGATACCTTTTTGGTTGTCTCACAATCCTCCCACTACGTCTAGGCACTACTTGAGGTTCAAGCTACTGTTCTAATTTAACCATTGAATCCATTTCGACATCTTATTCTACTATATCCAAATCAACTCTTGGTTTGAATGAAATAGCTAACTCTTTTAGTACTACTTCACTTCTTCCTTTGCGATTTTTCACAAATTCTTCCTCCAAGAAGGTCGCATTTGTCGACACAAATACCTTCTTGTCCTGAGAACTGTCAAAATAGTACCCTCGAGTACCTGTAGGATATCTTACAAACAAGCATACTTCTGACCTTGGTTCCATCTTTTTGGATTCAGGCCTTAGAACATGGGGTGAACAAACCCAAGTCATTAAGTGCATTAATGAAGGCACTCGGCCAATCCACAACTCCCTAGGTATTTTATGCACCGATTTGGATTGAGCAAATTTAAGAAGATAAGTTCCTGTTTGTATGACATATTCCCAGAACGATTCTAGAAGGCTAGCATAAGACATCATTGATCTTATCATTTCTAATAGAGTCCTATTCCTCCTCTCAACTACACTATTCTGTTGAGGTGTTTGAGGAGTTGACAAGTTAGAAACAATTCCATTGTCAATTAGAAATTGTTGTAACTCTCCAGATAAGTACTCACCACCTCAATCCAATCGAAGTTATTTTAATGGCTTACCTAACTGCTTCTTAGCTTCAGCTTTAAATTCTTTGAACTTTTCAAGAGACTCACTCTTTTTATACATCAAATACAAATAGCCATGTCTAGAATAATCATCTATAAAGGTTATGAACATAACCTCCTTTAGCTTGTACATTTATAGGCCCACACACATTAGCATATACCATGTCCAACGTGGATTCAGATCTGTTTCCTTTGGAAGGAAATGAGGCCTTAGTCATTTTTCCTTCAATACAAGATTTACAGGTGGTAATAGATCATTATCCAAGCCCATAAGGATCCCATCCTTTACTAACCTGTCAAGTCTTTTCTGATTGATATGACCCATTCTTAAGTGCCATAGATATTTAGAATTAATGCTAAAGTCATTGGAATATCTTGGTTTTATCAACTCTGTAATGTTTAGTGAGCCTATCATAGGTCCTATGAAGAACAACTCCTATTTAATTATCACATCACAAATAAAATCCTTATTCTCATATATTGAAACAACATTTTCAAAAAAATAAGGAATAACCAATTTTTATTAGATAAAAAACAAAAATCATGTTCCTTACAATCATTGGCATATGATAAACATCCTCCAAATATAACCTATGACTACTAGGAAAGTCCAAAATAACTACTCCCACTGATTCTGCTGAAACATAGGATCCATCTGTTATCTTGACTTGAAACTAGCCTTTAGGTAGTCGTTTCCTTTGCTGGAACTCCTGCAAAGAATTGTAAACATGGTTAGTCGCTTTTGGATCTAATATCCAAGAATTAGATAAATTTGTCACATTTCTAGTTCCTAACAAACTTAGGAAACCCATACTTTGTTAACTTTTGAGGAACTTAAGGTAGACTGGATAGTTTCTTTTCCAGTGGCGTATCTCATCACAGTAGAAACACTTTCCCTTGGCATTCTCTTTGGCCTTCTTTTTCATAGGTCCGACCCCTGTTTGGGCCTTATTTTTCATTGAACCCTTCTTCTTTTGCTTGCCCTTACCTTTGGATTTAGAAGAAGATGCTACATTAGCTTTTGGCTTATGAGCCTTGATATTTAATATCTCCTCTGTACTCTGGAGGGTATTCATCAACTTACTCAAAGTATAATCCTTGTTGTTGAGCTCATAGTGCAACTTAAACTGCTGAAAAGAAAAGTTTAAGTTATTGATGAGACTCTTCTCATTCAAGGTTTTGACTATGCATAGGTGAGAGGAGAGAGTTGGTCAAAATAATGCCAGAACCCTTTCTTACACACCTCAATTTCGGTTATGCATGAAAAGAAAAAAAGGGGAGAGCATCCAATGCATCATACCTTTCTTTAATCAAACATAAAGAAGCCATTAAATGAGACACTTTTCATTTGTTTTAAGATGGCTATATGAAAAGACCAATCGCCTAATATGACATGTCAATTTCGGTTTTTTAGTGATGAAAGATGGAAGATGATCCATCGAATACACATCTTTCATTTTTAATCAAATGAATACTAAAAAGGTTACATTACATTCCATTATTAAATGATAACCATTAAACCATTTAATGGTAAGATCAAAACTCCATTTAATGATGATAAAGCATGATAAATACCATCTTTATTTAGCAATTCAATGCTAAATGTGCAGCTGCACAT
>JAOSBK010000005.1:37337145-37359169 GCA_027568895.1 Erythroxylum shatona | reverse complement strand
CGAAATATACCGGTATTGGAGGTACCGGCCGGTACCAACCGGAATTCATACCCGGTACCGTAGATGGCCGTTCCGGTACCGGTTTCCGACCGGAACGGTACGAAATTCAGATCTCTGCTTCTATCACGAACAGAATTTAGCTCACACTATTTCACGTGAATAGTTCTTGTATGTATAAATTGTAGCGTACACATGAATAATACTATATTGTATAAATTGTAGCGTACACATGAATAATACTGTATTGTATAAATTGTAGCGTACACATGAATAATACTGTATACGTGAATAGTACCATATATGTGAATAGTACCATATACGTGAATAGTACTGTATACGTGAATTACAATACTTGCACAGTTTAATGCAAAAATAAATGAATGAACGGCTGTCACCTTTTAGTTACTAATCACCAACTTTCACTGTGTTTACCAGAATTCAGAACGGATTATAACAAAAAATTCGTCGTAATTTTCTCACCTCGCTTTGATATTACTTATTGTGAATATCGACTGGATTAGAGCATATTCACAACTAAATAGGATTGAAAGAATAGTAATAAACACACAGATTTTACGTGAAAAACTCCCAAATTAGAGTAAAATTACGAGCAAGGATAAAAGACTTTTACTGCTAAGAAAAACTGAAGAATTACAAGGAAAGATTAGACCCAAAAAAATTCTCTTTCTTTCCTCTCTCATCTCACTTCTCTCTTCTCTTCTCTGCTTACTTTCTTCTCTTCATCTCCTGCCTATTAGGATGTTTGGCTATTTAGTCAGTTATCCTTTTATGAATTTTAGGCACTGATTTCGGTGCCTACCATTTTTGACAATCTCATCTAAATTTCATTTATTATTTATGTTTTCTTTGCTTTGAATTTTCAGTAAACTCTTTAAAAGTTTTTGACTGATAAGACGAAAGTTTTAATCATGATTTCCAGGGTACAGGATTGAAGGTCTGCTTTTTGTCTACAAATATTTTGGTTGAAGTGAGAAGTTAAGAGAATACTGAAACAGACGATCTTTAATCTTTGTTCTATTTCTTTTCCGTCATGCAATGATTGTAAATTGATATACAGAAGTTGGCATAATTTCTGTTAATTTGAAGTACTTACTTGCTTATGTAAATGAATCATAATTGTGTTGACTGGTCTAGATTGTTAGAACGGAGTCTTATTTTATCCTTGAAGTGCCTGTGGTTTGGTAGATTTGTCCTTAATGAGCAGACTAGTCTATCTATGTTTGATGCTTCGGATAGTATATAACTTGATCTGGTCTGTGAGTCCATGTAGCATGTGCATTGAACATAAGGGGCTAGAAAAAGAACAGAAAGTCGACCAGTGTAGGATTTCTAGGAATGATTTGAACGAATCCTGAAATTAAGAGGAAAAATATTCATGGTAGAACTGTGGCTATGTGCGAAACATATTGTACAGCTTTTTGTATTTTTAACTTGTTAACCCTTGTCTTATGTCAGGATCGATTGTATTGTCAGACTTTAAATTCAGATTATATAAATAGACTGCTATATATACTTCTGTATCAACTCTGCACAGCTTCTTCTTTCGTAGATCCCTGATTGTCAGCTTAACTGTGCATTGTTCGAATCTGCTTATTGTTTTCTCATCTCTTTTTTGATTGCCAATCTTTTCCCCAGTTACAGACTGTTGTCCTTAAGGTTGGTATGTTTTGCAAAGGTTGTGCCAGTGCTGTGAAAAGGGTTTTAGGGAAAATGGAAGGTTTGTTGCAATGCATCCTTGCAATCTTTTTTTTTAGTTATTGTTTATTGAGCTTATTTGTGATGATAACTGATTATGTGAAACTATACGGCTTGTGGTCCATAACTGAGACATTTGTTTTGTACAAACGCCAAAATGTTTAAGATGAACCCTACTGACCTCTCTATCTTCCCTCATCAACTTCTGTTCTAGTAAGCATTATCCGTCTGTGTTTTCTAGTTTCTTTTTTATGAGAAAGCCGAATTATGTTCTTCTTTACTGGATTCCAAATGGAAGAAAACTAGATTATCAAATTAGCATCTTTACGCATCAGGAGTAGTTTGATCTGGCGAGAGCTATGGTCTCTGTAGCCGTCTGTGCTTTCAGTTTCATATGTAGCAAGGTATGGTAATTAGATATGTAGTTATCTGAGTAGGAAAAGAAATTGTATTGAAACAGAAAGCACATAAGGGAAAAAGTAGTTTCCTTTACTCGCAAATACATAGCTAAATTTATCAACTGAAACTAGCAGTCTGCGAACTCCATATCCATGATAACCAGAATCTTCATTCCTTTTATATTTCTTTGAACACGCTTGCACATATTCTCAGTTATACATGGAGCATAATGATATACCCTTCTACTTGTTTGTGGACATCCATCCGCTTTCTGGAGTTATATATGCAATGGAATGATATACCCCTTTTAATCGTCTTCGGGTGTTGAAAGAGAATGTGCAGCAAGAACTGGGAAGAAGACTGCCTTCTGGCTGGGAAGCAGAAGCACCTGCCGAGCCGGAAGCCAAGCCTGCAACCGAGACTCTGGCTGTTTCTTAGTGTTGATAAGTGAATTATCTTGGAGGGCATACCTTGCAGCAGATTATGGTTTTGTTAAATGTACAAGGATATTATTTTGCTCTACAACCTGTAACCTACAATGCTTTCTCGTCTATTATATAACAGTTGTCTATACTATCGCATGAAAACCATGAGATTGGGCCTACTATCCATTTACTTGCTCCGAGTTAATCAACAATCGATTGGTCGTGCCACGCCTTCTGATCCAATAATCAAGATATTTCATTTGAATAGTATAGTATGCAAAAAATTTATATATAAAAAAAAACTTACATCAAAACCTCATTTATGATTTCTTTCCTTTTCTTCTTTTAATTAAATCTATCAAATTATTATTTTAATTACAAAACAAGAAAACCATTAATATAGTCTGTTTTAACTAGTAATAATCTACCGAATTTTTAGCGGCGTCGGAGGAGACAAAGTCCCGGCTACTGACCGGCCGGGGTTTGTAAGGCGGTGTCCTACATCTCAACAATGCCCAGTTAACACCATCAAAAAACTGATGATGCTTAACAGCGGTTGCACCCATTGTCGACCCAAGCCTCTTTGATGGGTCCTTCACTAACAGCTGTGTGATTAAATCTTTTGCAGAGCTCGGGACCGACGGTTCTTTGGGGAACTCTAGGGATCGAGCAACTATGTTCGCTAGGGTTAGCTCGTGATTGATTCCTTTGAACGGCGTCACCCCATAGAAAAGCTCGAAAATGAATATCCCCAAGGTCCACCAGTCGACGGCGCTGCCGTGCCCCTCTCCGGAGACGATCTCCGGGGCCAAGTACTCATGGGTCCCCACGAAAGACATGGACCGGACGTCTAGCGGTTCCGCTACGATCTCCGGGGTCCCACGGTGGTTGAACCTCTTTTTCTTCCGTCGACGTGTCGGGTGCAAACACGACACCGCTGGGCCGATGCAGTTGGGGAGAATGCAGGATGATGTGGTGAATTGCGACGGGTCGGTTGGGTGATCGCGGGAGGAATCCGTTGGTGGCGTGCTATGGTGGGAGACGATCTGGGCCGTTGATATGGAGTCGTCGTCTTTTAGGGAGAGGTCAAAATCGGTGAGCAATATGTGACCGTCTGATCTTACAAGAACATTTTCAGGCTTGAGATCGCGGTAGATAATGGCCATCATGTGTAGGTACTCGAGAGTCGCCACCACTTCCGCAGCATAAAAACTGAAACGAAACCAAACAGTGTTTGAATTGAATAGGAATAAGTGAGTTTGCATTGGTAATAATAAATTTGAATTTACGTTCCTATTGGCTATTGCCACCCGTTAAACGGACAACTAGCCGTAGGTAATTAAGATCATCAGATTGATTGAAGCACAAAACGTCGTCAGATATTAGGCATTAAGGAGGAAAGGATAAGGAAGGAAGCTGGTTCGGCTCAATAATTTAATTAATGTGACTAAAACAAACAAATGATAAAATCCCAACCAAATCAGTAACTTCCATTCCATTATGATTGGGATTATGCAAATGGACCCCACATGCTCTGTAAAGTCCTAAACAAATGGTATAAACTAGACCCAACCCCCACACTCACACTCACTGATTGAACTTCATCATATACCTGATGGACCTGCACCCCACCCCAACCTTTTAATTGTCAATTCCCGTACCCATGTGACTATGCTTTTCCGTGTTTTTTTTATTACACTACATATCTGTGACAAATTGCAAAATTGTGGGGTCAATTGTAATATGTACATTACCGGACGGCGGTCTCTTCGAAGCGTCTCCCCGGTTGCCGTTGCCGGAGAACGTGGAGGTCTCCACCGGGACAAAACTCGGTCAACAAACATGACCACCTTGGAGAGTCCAATGTAGCATATAACTTGGGCAAGAAAGGATGATCCAATACCTCCAGTATCTCTCTCTCAATCCTAGCCCTACTCTCTTTGTTCCTTGCAGCCATTTCCTTGTTATCCATGACTTTGGCGGCGAAGAGGCAGCCATTACCGCCCTTAAGCTCCACAAGGTATACACTCCCTAGGTCTCCGCTACCTAGGCGGTGAACCAAGCGCAGGTCCGCCAGAGTAAGGGTCTTGTTGTCGCAACCTACGCGTCGGATGATATTCCAGCAGATGTCACAAGTGGGGGCGTTGTAGGGCTTGGAGGAGATGGAGGCATTGATCCATGTGGTGGCGTCGGAGGATGTTCCAGAGCTGCTGACGCTTCGATTGCAATCGAGAGGAGTGGTGGTGGTGGTAGTGGTGGCGGTGCTGGTGAAGCTGATGTCGTCAAGTTCGTCGGTTAGGTCGTCGATGGAAGAGTCCATGGCGGATGAAGGAAAGAGTTAGGATGTAGGAAAGAGCAAGGGGGAGACAGTGAGGCTTTGAAGAGGAGATTTGTATGGGTATTTGAGTTGGGGGTCATGGGGACGGCAGAAGGAGGTTGGGCCATATGGCCGAAAACATGGGCCCTGTAGCTGTTTTCCAATTAAAGTGTAATGATAATTATTTTATTTATTTAAATTTTTCATTAAAGAGTAAGTCAACATAACAGAGGATTTTTTGGAGCATGGTCATCCCCCAGTTGTCAATTCAAATCATTCTCAGCCAAGGAATGATGAGGTTCGGATTAAGGCCACGAGACATTCTATTATTCAAAATCAAAATCCACAGCTATAGTTTCCATAATCTTGTCGTTTATTTATACGGTAAGATATTAGCTAATTTTGGTGGATTGCATGCATAAATTAAGCATGTTTCTGGGAATAATGTTTTGCATTTGTTGTTTTTATCCGACGACAAAAGAGATAGGAGGACCTGAAGCTGTACAAGCATTGGAATTTTGTTACAGCATATTAAAACTTTGTCCAACCCAAACTTGATAGTGATGGATATTTAATCATGAACAAACTAGAAAGATAAGCAACGTCAAATTGTGCTTTGCTAGTTTAAGAATATTTCACAAAAATGATTAAATAAGAAGAGACCAGGTCCTCTCCGCTCCTCTCCACCTTTGCCTACACCCTTTTTCTTTGTTCAGCTTGTCTCTTTCATGTGCTGGCTTGATTTGTACTTGTTTCCCATGGCTAAATTGTTTTACTTATTGATTTTAAAAGTTCCTTATGGTTTAAAGCGATTTATAACAAAAAAGGCGGCAGTTTAAATACGTAACGACAAGTTTCATTTAAAAAAAAAAAATTCGAACATTGAGAACGTTTCCTTGTAGGTTAAAAGAAATTAAGAGACGTGTGATTGGATGTTAAAAGAAATTATAAATTCTTTTATCTGATAGAATTTTCATGTGCACATTGGCTGTTTTGGGTTGACACTAATGTAATTCATATTTATATAAATTCATTTGAGCGTTTGATTAAAATTATAGTATGATGTTAGTGGAATTTGGGGGTCTATTTGATCAAGGACTTTAATTATAAGAATATCTTTTCAACTAAACTTAAATAACAAAGAAAAGTTAATAATTATATAAGAATGATTTTGTCGAGAAACCTAAAAGTTGTGGAGAAATAAAAAGTGACATGCTAATGGGACCAACACAAACTAACGTGAAGGCAAAATACTAATGAGTCTCACCACATCGCAGTGTTGATCTTCTGAAAGAGTTTGTAGACTCGTATGTTATCAATGTTGAATCTTTTCTCTAATTTCCTTTTAGGAATTTAATCTCTCGTCAGTGAACTTCTTTTCTTTTTAAAAAAAGAAATTGCAAGTGCCCCCAATCATATCCGCTAATTCTGTCTCAGTCGTCGTTAATTTCTCGGCTTGTCGGTAATTTACTAGTTAAGGGTGGCGAATATCTCGGGCCTGCCAAATATTAATAAAACAACGCCTTAGAAACCAAAGTTCCCTTACAACTCATGTATCAAGTTTTCTTTTTTGGTTTTGATTTAATAAATAAATTAGCAAAATTAACATCCACATATTAGCATTGTAGCTTAAACATATACCTTTCAGAGGTGGAACACTCGCACTGATTAATTTTTAATTCTAGTTCTTACTTAGAATTACTGATACTGTAAAATAGATTAATAATTTTCCATGCCTAATTAAATGCATAATCATCATGATGCAATGCCAATACTTAATAATTGCTTCAACACAGGTTCCTACTTTTAAACTGTGGACGTGGTTGACACTATAATTCCTTTGTAACTATTGCCACTTCTCAACAGGCTCAAATGGGCACAAGTAAATAGTAATAAATGTACACCCCTATTCCTGCTCTGCTGTCATTCATTCTTAGTTATCAATGTCCACACAGAAAGCGCGTCAGCGTCAGAGTTGCTCGATCCTTCCCAGGAGAACAACCATCATTAAGCTTGCTTAAGTTATCATTAACTCAATATCACCCTAATCATAGCTCAACTAATCATCAAGTTTCATCATCTCATTCCAGTAAAAGCATCTGAAATGCAGGACCTTTTCTGTATGCAATTTCAAAGCATGATAAATCATATATACAAAAAAATATACACGTCTTGCAGTTGATCATCATCTCACATCAAATTTTACTGAAACGTTGTGATCCATTATATATACCAATACATAGATTATCATGCAAAGAATAATTGGAAGACTACATTCATAGAAAGGATATTTCAAGGTCTGTTCTATGTGATAAATGAACAAGGTGTATAAGAAATTCACCTTATCCACCCAAATCAATGGAACAATAAACGATTACGTTAAATGTAAGCCAATTTCAACTTAATACCAATGATAATTGGACCTGAAGACATGAGTCCACTTACCCATTTCAAACATGTGAATCATATTTGAGTGACTCACACAATATAGGTCTGTTTTGAATTCTTCCTACCGCGTTTTCTTCTAGGGTTGGCACTAATCATGCAAGAGAAGGCGTTAACAAGCTCAGTATCCTCTTCGGTTATGAGCATCTTGGCTGTGCATGGGTCTGCAAGTAAGAGCTTTGCCACAAGGTATCCGGCAATAGACCAGGTCTGGAAAAGACGTGCTTGTTTTCCAATGAACCTCCCTCTTTTCGTATCATAATATTCAGCCCACTTGTCTCGTGATATACGCTTCTCAGCAATCTCAATGGCTCTTGCAGCAATTTCTGGCCTATCCATCTTTATGCAGGCAACTGTCAGCTGAAAACCGCCTAAATAATGTCAGTGTTAAATTCCAGTATCTAGCAATAAAAGGTATCATTGATTCACTATTAGCCACCTTATTTTGTGCATGAATTACAATTAAGCACAAAGTTCCAACGGATATCATAATGTCCTTGAAACTCTCCTACAAAATCGCTTGGCCCAGATTTCTGAACCATCGGAATGATGTTTTTGATGCTTTCTTATTTTTTCTTTGCTAATTTAATCTATTATCCTCCCACAAGCTACTGCTGATAAACACAAGCACCATAAATACAATCAACTCACTAACCTGCCATAGCAGAGTTGGCCAGGAACCTCCATTGTGGTACGACCAAGGCCTGTGCCAATTAACAAAACCATGAGAAAATAAACATGATAGGTTAGCAAAAGTACTCCAATTTCAGAATGTTAGCATCCTTACGTGTTCTTAGGATCACTACCAGTGATAATCTGCCATTCCTGACCTTCAAGAGCAGGATAGCATATCTTCAATGGCATTTCTGCTACTAAATCCATCCACTTAGCTTCAATAAGATCCAATATGGCATGAGACTGCTCTATCGTTGCCAGACCACTTACAATAGACCATATGTTTCCAAGAGAAAAGAATCGAAAATCCATGTGAGCTGGTTGTAAGTTTCCTATCAGATAACCTCCTTGGTTGGACATCCATTCCACCAACCAAGGAGGTATCTGATCTGGGTAAATGTTGAACTTGTTAACAGCATCATAAGAGTACTCTTCAGTCTTGTAGCGGTAAATCTCGTTTAGTTTCTTCAAATCAATCCAATAGTACTCTCTTATATGGAATGACAGAGCCACTAGACGGTTGTTCAACGCTCGAATGAGATCAGCTGATCCATCTTCTGGAGCAAGCATCTCCCGTGCACAAAGTAATGCTGAATAAAATAGTGCCTGCAATGAAAAACAGCATAAAGGAGATCCACATGGACTGCTAAAAATATAAGATTTTCATAACATATCGCATACAAATATAAGATTTTCATAACATATCGCACACAAAAAAAACCTAAAAGTTAACTGATTATCTAGTCAATTTGTCGAGGTTGCCTGTATTCTACAAATCATTTTTCTTTTGCACCAGAACTGCAATGAACAAGGATGAATGAACACAGAGTACCTACAAGATAAGAAAGCCGATGCTACTGTTCCTTTTCCTATGGTGCCCATTTCACTGAGCGCAATAGTCATGAGATTTACCAATTGAATTGAAAAGCTGACTTTTAACAGGAAAGCTTTTAACTGATATAAGTGGACAACAAAAACAAATTACCTGGATTTCTAGAGGATGACCATGAATTCCCATTCGGCGATCTATCATACAAGAGCCATCTGTCACCAGTAATGTTGGGAACATGTCAAAACCATCAGCAAGACAGAGCCTAAGAATCATCTTAATTCCAGTTTGTACATCAATCCTCTCTTGGACTGAAAGGTCACCAGAACATTTTCCATATGCACGTAATAAGATAATCCACCATAGTCCTGAAGTCAAAACAAAACGACCAATCAGGAAGGTGAAAGGAAAACACCTTTTCAAAGGAAATATATGTATTACAAAATTGTAATACCAGAGTCAACTGGTGCAACACGGCCAATTGCTGCCTCTCCAAAGTCAGGATCCAATACCTCTTCTGTTGCAGATTCATCACCATCTAGAGGCACTGTACGCACCTTGAAACTAGCTGGCATTAATCCCTGGCCAGGACTGTGACAATCCATTGTCTTCTCCCAGCTCTGAAATGATAAACTTAAATATATAAAGATGGAGAATAAACATAGGAACATTGTCCCAAATATGATATAAAGTTGTATAACATGCTATCACTCTGACAACAAGGTCCGGAAAAAGATGAAAATCCTAAATTTTTATGAAGCAGCTGCCATTGTGTCTGTATGAATGTAATGTTCTAGGTTTTGTACAAACATGTTTGTAAGCCAAATCCTGCACAGGAGCTATCATTCTTAGTCAAGCATATAAGGCAAAATTATATTAACATTACAATCACAAAAACTTTTAACCAAAACTATTTGATCAAATATATGCAATTAGGCATGCACTTGCATCCTAGGTTGCATCAGAAACAATTCTTATTTTTCCATGGTCACAGGGAGAGGATAAAGAAGGCACATTAAGACAAACCAAAAACAAGTACTCAAAGCAACCGATATAGAAATTCTCCTCCAACTAATTAGAAAAGTAAGAAACAGAATCTCACTGGAAATTCCATCACAACCTTAACCACATATTTCACCAACAATTATCCACAAGGGTAAAAAGAATGTCAACAAATTAAAAGGATAATTTAAAACAAAAAAAAAAAGACAGAGAACAAAAATGAAAATATAAAACACAATGCTGATGCCCACTGTGTACAACCATAAATCAGCAATTGAAAGAAGAAAAGTGAGAGTAACAAAAAGGCCTTATATGAGGGTCTTTTGACAGATAAAGTTAGTAAATTGAGCTATGAATTACCTGCAACTGAAGTGTATGGAGGATAAAGTTCCGAACAATATCATATTCTCCTTTCAGAAGAAAAGCGACACCAGAAGGTATGAAGTCTCTAATGAAGACCTGATCATAATTCAATACACTGGAACTGGTGGGATCGTTGGCAGCTATTGTTCCGATGGGACTGCCACAGTAATAAACCATAGAATCCCGCAGTAGGTCCCATGCTTCATCTGCTGTTGAATCTACACGAACCTTCCCAGGGGTATCTCGAACTGTTTCTACGGCACCATTGCTTGTCAAACTTCCATTTTCCTGGTTGGCAATGCCATTGGACTTCAAGTCCTGTCTTTCCGGTATTGACTGCTGAATACTCCCAAACTCTAAAACATTCGTTGCATCCACAGCACCAGTTACATGTAATGTCTTTGCACTGTCTACAAACCATTTACCATTTCCATCTTCAGTAGTTAATCCACTAACATTTTCTGCACGCTGACATTTACAGCATAGAGACTGCAATCTATCAGCTTCTGCTGCAATCTGAAGCATACCACCATTACTTAACCCTGAAAACCAATAACTTCCTATGTGATTCTGGAAAATTCTTGGACATTTAGACATGCCTGTACGTCTTGAAGCTCTTTTGCTTCTAGATTTTACAGTAAGTTTAGAAGGAAATTTTAAAACTGAATTGCTAAAATATGGGTTTGAAGTAAATATGCAGGGGCCAGCCCCGTACAAAACTTGCAGAACTGGCTCATAAGTCCCCATCCTCAAACCGCTGTGTAAATCAAAGCGTAGAAAAACTAAGAAGTCCTTCACTGTTCGTCTTTATTCTGATAGGATGACCTGCACAAAAGAAAAACCTGCTTTAAGCTGGTCTGGAGCTATTAAGATGCATGTCACACGCCCAAAAGCCAATTCTCCATGAGCATGGACTCTCTTTTACTAATAATAGAAGCCAGACAAAATAATTAATTCTTTTTGTTCTACCCACCCCCACCCGATCCTTCTCTTTCTATGGTCTCTCTTTTTCTTTTCTCACGAGACTCCCATCAAGCAAACGAACGGATCACACTTTCTTAAACTTGAATAAAACATAAAATGAGATATTGGGGGAAAAGCAACAAAAGATCATCATAAAACCGTATAAAATTGCTGCTTAAACCATTATAATCCGACAGAAATCGAAACGAAAGTCAAGACCTTCGATATCTACATCGTTTAACGTAAATACTACAAAGGGTCATACATCCCCACGCACCCAAAAAGGGAAAGTAACAACAAAAGAAAAGGAAAAGAAGAAGGTGAAAGTGAAAACCCAGATGATAGATACCTAAAAAACTAAAAACTTGTACAAACAGAAGTGCTTACCCGAAATGAAACAAATATGGGGCCGTTCTTCTTTTCCAGCAATTGCTTATAGTTCCCTTCTTTCTTTATTTTGTCACAAGTCTGAATCGTCGTCTGTTGGATGGATTTGTACGAAACTAAACAATCACCATCACCATCACAAATTGGATATGTATTTGCTACAGCCTACTTATATGTTGACTTAACTATAAATTTTAACATATAAGCATACACATGCATGGGATTTTGTTTGTAAAAACTCGTAAAAGATGAAAACCCAGGAAGGAATATTCTTCTCACTTTGATTGAAATTGTTTTGGTTCAATCATTTTCTTCCTTTTCATGTTTAGCTATTTCCTTCTCACCAATTGTTGTTGTCCTTAATTTGCCTTAAAACTAATTTTTAAATTTAATATGAGACCTTAAAATTTTAGCATAAATAATTCAAATGGGCAGAGAAAGCCAATTTCAGATATTAACAATAGAGATCAGCATCAGCTACGAAGGGGTTAGTGTTAGTGACGCTGATATGTGTGGCCGAGAATCGAGAAAAAATAGTACCTTATACCTCCTTTCTTTGACTCTCCGCTTTTCCAATCTCATGACCACTCATGCACAGATCAAAGGGATGCTTTTGTGGTTAATATTTCCCTCTTACCTTTAATATCAAAAACGTTTTGAATGAATACAAATATAATGCATCTCTTTCACGTTTTAAAAAAAGCGTACAATGAATTTTTATTTTTTATTTTTATATCAGAATGTATTATTCAAGAAGATAAATTGTTGCAGCTTGTTATGATACATTTAGGCTTTTTACTCCACATTACTATGAAAATGGTGATAGAAGTTTTAGCTAGTGAAGTAGTATCTAAATACCTAAAAGGCCAACGCAAATGCTGCTTTCCTACCTTTAATATGTCCCGCATTCTCTAGTAGAACATACTTTAAGCGATATGGTAACCAATTCAGCAATTTTGTTGCATATTCTGACCAACTGAGCAGTATCAAATCATGGTGATTTATGAATATTAAAAATTTTAAGAGATGGGATTAGAACTGTGTAAAGAGAAATTAGGACCCTTTCATTGTTTTGATTTAACTCTTATTCGAGAAAATCATTTTGGTCATTATACTCAATTAATCTTAAATCTACTGTTGTAACTTTTAAAGCTTTATTATTAACAATTTTGCTCAAACAAAAAATTATAATTTTAATACTATTATGTAAGTGTTTTGGTGTAATTTCTCTTTTGTTTTCACATTAAAACAACTTTAATATAACAAATAATTTTGACTATAATAGTTGAGGGAAAAAGTTCTCTAACCTCTCTATAAACCTTTCTTCTCTTATTGATTCTTCTTTATTTTTTAAGCTTCATTTCCATCTTGGAAACTACCTTATGCGGGATCTTTCCTATCCTAGCCACTCTTCTAACTTCTTTCCTTCTTAAAATGGAACCAAATACATTCTCTGGACTTACTAGCCCTCGTTGATCCCAAAATGCTGCCCATCTAAACCGATTTCACCAATTATTCATTATATTATTCCTAGCAATAAACCTGGCTTCTTTACTACTTCTTTCCTCCCTCTTTAACCTCATTCCTTTTCCAATGTCATTTTTCATTGCTCCTTCCTCTTCATAAATAATTGCAATAGCTGCCTTTGTCTCAACCTGCCTCTTTTTTTTTTTTTTTGGTATACACTACCGATATCCCAATATATTGGGTTGACTAATCCAGTTCGGGGCTTAGTCACAGTTAAGGCTCTTCGCCTATCCCTGCGGGTGTGCTTAACAGGGATCTAATCCGAGAGCTCTTCCCACATGCGCAGCCTGCGTGGTCAACTGAGCCACAACCTGTAGGGAAACTTGCCTATTTAAACATACTCCTTTCTCACTAATTCAAGTAGCCTCTTTTTTAACATACTCCTTTCCTACCCTAGCCTTTTTCTGCTAGTAAGTTGTGAAATTCCACTTCCTCTTCCATTTTGAAGTTGGCAACTCCCCTCAACCCCAACACTTATTCCATCTTTAGCTCCGCCTCACCTAGATGAAGCTTGTAACCCCACTTCAAAGATTGGAAGTGTTCAAGACTGGAGATTTGAAATTGTCAAGTATTTTAGTAAGGCAAAATTGTTTGCTTTCCCTGTTATACAGAGATGGGAAATAGTTAGCTAGAAAAAGCTTAGCTTAATGGTGTACTTATTAATGGTGTACTTATCAATAAGGAAGACCTGTTCCTCTTTAAATTCTCCAATAAGTCTTTTACAAAAAAAAATCTCTAATAATTACAATATGCAGAAGATCATAGAATCACAATCATGACACATTAATGGAAAACCGCTATTCTTACTATGATGGAGACTTAGAATGAACCTAAAAACATGAAGTTAAAGCATATACCTATATGGGTCAAATTTCACAACTTACTAGTAGAATATTGGTATATTGCTTTCCTTAGTTATTAAGCTCAATAGGCAAACTATTATGCCTAGATCAATAAACTGTGGTCATGAAGAGAGTCGGATATACCAGGATTTGCACAAAAGTAAAAAGTGAGTTGTCGCCTACAAGAAATAATTAAGATTAGGTGTTTGGAAGAGGGAGGCAAGCTAAAGGAAGATGACATCCTTGTTAATTATCAATAAAAATACATAAGAAAAGGAAAAATAAAATAATGGAGAGCCATAAGTAAAGGTTTCATATAGGGAATTATAGTAAATTAATGAGTCTAAAGGTTATTATCCAAAATTCTGAACCAGCACTCAAGTCAGGCCATATCATTACTTCAAATGTTTTATTTAATTAAAAAGAACCATTTTTAGGGGCTTTAACAAGACATAATGGAGTTATATATATGCAAAATCAAGATGATCATAAAAACATTAAGCCTCACAAGAGAGATATTAACCTAACTCCCCAAGTAATCCTTAGCATTAATCAAAATGTAATCTCTTATAATCGATCATTCACCTAGTAATCCATAGGAAGCAATTCCATAAGTTACATCCTCAATTCGTATCCAGAACAACAACAAGGATGAGGAATTTAGAACATATAATAAAAATAAGTTTGGTAGAAAGCCCAAGAAGAACCATTCATCCTCTTCCTCTATTTAATGACTTTTATTGGATAAAATGTTAGGAGCTACACCCGTAAATAAAAAATAATTAGTGACTTTTGTAATAGCAATAAATTGATTTTAATTGATCTTTTTGGAAACCAAAATAAAATCCATTGTGTTGAAAGATAACATATGGTTTTTGCTTAAACGATGGAGTATTTTAGGTAATCACATTACATCTCAATAGAAGGATTGTATTAATTTATGCCAATAGCTTAGTAATAGTGCATCATGATTGACCTAAAGCGTAATAATCAATATTGTAATAAACCGCAAGTGCACAACGTAGCTTTAGCTAGTACTAGCAAGTACAGGTCTATCCCACGAAGACTATGAATATTAGTGATTACCCTTCCCTTATTATCTACCCTACTGATTGATTTTAGATTTTAATAAAAACAAAATAAAAACTAAAACAATTAAAGAAATAGGAAACAATAATAAATTCAAAGACAATAGAATTTACTTAGAAAACTATCATTATCATAAATTAGTATCTAGGTTCAAATCCCCTTAAATCCTTAATAGATTGATCTTCTATCATGCAATTGTTTTGTTGATGCATTAGATCGTGGAAACTCATATGGTGTGCTAATAGCTGACCTTAAGTCTACTAACAACTAATCCTAAGGTTTCTAACCGAATTACTTAATTTAAATCTTATAAGATTACATTACTGATTTATGAGTCCCTCTATTAGATTTGATCCTAATATGGAAGATTTATGTCATCTTATCTCTAGGATTGCAATCTACTCTTTTTAATTATGGTAGATCTATTTACACTAAGATTTCTTAGTCTCTACGTATTAAATCAGATTATCAATAAAACACATGATTAGATCATAATAATCAATTAACCTAATTGCAATAACAAAGGAATAAAATCATATCAAAGTATTAACATAACATTCATCTAACCTAAATAACAATTAAATGTTTAGTTACATATTATTAGACACGAAATCAAACATAAACTGAAAGAAAAATGAATTGAAAACAATGGGTTCATAATTCTAAATCTCTCTGATTGTCTTCCATCAAATCTTCTCGCAATTTAGAGGCTTGATCTTGTATTTCGATGGATCTTTTGATGAAATCTTCGTATTTTCCACTTATTTGGACCAAAATCGTTCCTTCTAGACTTTCTCCACATCTAGAATCATCTCTAAAATGCTCCCATTTTCTTCTGCTCACAAAACATCACATTTATATTGAATTTTTATGCATAGTCTTGTGTATCGCCGTGCACATGAACATGCATAATTGGAAAATGCCGGATATTGCGAAAGTGCACAAGTGTGTAAAAATGTAACAGTCTAAACCACCCGCTCGCAGATATTGTCTGCTTTGCGTGTAGGCCTCTTTTGGACTCTACTACCACTAGCAGTTTTGTTCCTTCCGAAGCTTATTGGTCTTACCATGGGAAAACGCATCTATTTGGAAGAGATTGCCACAGCCTCATAAGGCATGCTTCGTTCGCCTCTCCGATCGATATGGGATAACGAGTATCCACCCCTCTTGGGCCCCAGCGTCCTTATTGGTATACCATCTGAGTACTAGCTCTCATACTAAATATAACAACCCAGACCACCCGCCCGCAGATATTGTCCACTTTGCGTGTAGGCTTCTTTTGGACTATACTCCCGCTCAGGATTTTGTTCCTCCCGAAGCCCACCTAGCTTACCATGGGAAAGCGCATCTACAAGGGAGACGTTGCCACAGTCGTATAAGGCATGCTTCGTTCGCCTCTTTGACCGATATGGGATAATGAATATCCACCCCTCTTGGGACTTAGCATCCTCGCTTGTAGCACCCCATTCTCGTAAGCAATATACCTGACATCCTGAGTGATATCCAAATATGTATCCCCACGAGGGTAGCATGCTAGAACAATCAGTCAGTCAAAATTTTTCAAAACACTGCACGCATATGTCAGAAAATCAATAAGCAAATTGAACCTATTTTATTCAAAAACACTTTCAATCGCAATGTTACAATTATTATTCAATTTATCAGCAATTCAATAGCCACTTAGGCCCAAATCAAATACATAATACTTATAATCATAATGTCTTTACATTACAAAAATCATTTATAAACGTTTCCAATTTGGAAAGTTATTACAAGCAGAAATGTTCATACACAAGATACAATACTTGTGGAATACCCAAATTGATACAAAAGTAAGAAAGTACAAATGCAAACATGAATTAATCCCAACTTCTATCTCTTACTTGTATGCAGTAACAATACTCTCGTTAGCCTAACGGAGTATCTCTTTTGAGCTTAAAAAATATTGCAAAATTTTGGGTGAGTTTTTGCACACTCAATGAGGTAACCATCATCGATGGTTCACTCAATTCATATAACACATCAATACATGTGGCATGTAATCACATCTTTGCATTTTGCAAGAAACATCACATATCATTTTCACTTACAAGTAAGGCAACTTTTGTACTTCAAACAATCAAACATACTTATTAAAATGTATATTAAATGCTCGTGTGACTCTTTTTTAATTATTATGTTGTTATGACTGAGAGCCTAAACTGTCCCTATCCATTGAGGATACCGAGCTTATTTATAACTATCCCTTATCCGTTGGGGATACATGGCTAATTTAATATACTGAGCCTTTAGCTCTTATACACTTTTTGAGCTCTAGGTTCTTTTTCACATTATGAGCTTTAAGTTCCTTTTTGGTGGCGACTCCGGTCACAACTGCTTTTATATTTCATGCATTCATGTAATGGAATGCATCACATTCACGTAATTTCAGTATATCGTATGATTTCAGATTCACATTCTATTTCACATTCATCTTTGGACCGTGGTTCGACATTCAACATAATGTTGAGTATTACTTTTGCAATCATATGCATATTCACAGTTTTCTTCCAGAACTAGGTCCGACATTTAACTATCATATCATGTCTCACGTATTTCATCAAATTCACATATAAGTAGCACTTCAGTATCATATACATGCATCAAATCTCGGACCTTCATTGTTCGACATCAACATAATCAATTCGCATTCATATCATCATTCGGAACATATTTTTAAAGCAAACAATTAATTGAGAGAAACTATCTAGGTTACTCACAGTATGCTCTAGATTAGCATTTGCTTCCTTGATCTGTAAGCGTCTGGATGTGGGTGTTTATCCTGTACATCGAAATTATGCAATACAAAAATTGCACACACATTAATAATTGCATAATTATTAGTATTCCTTTATGCACAAATGTGTATATGGAATATATATAATGCATGTTCATGGCAATCCCGGGTATCGCTCTATTATTCTCATCATATAAACATTCGTATTTCAAAACTCACATAAGTATCATTTGTACTTATGGTTTATTCCTCAATAAAATCATTAGAATCTAATTTCATAATCCAATGAATCATTTCAAATTTTTCTCCAAACACTGACTTTTGGGTATATTATTATTGACCATTTAGACAATGCAAATGGGGAAATTTGGGAGCACTTTCTTCTATAAAATTGTTCCCCTATTCTTAGGTTTCTAACGACACTGAGATCATTCAATTTGATTTAGTATTTCAAAAATTATACTCTAAATAATTTTAGGCTATTCTTATACTGAGATAGTGCCCTGCATTCAACTTCTACCTAGAAATTGAAATTCTTATAATCCAATTTAGAATTTTATTTCAGACAATTTATAGCCCTATTTCTCTAGTTTACTCTAAATTAAAAATCATTCCATTTAGATAACTACAAGACAAGAAATTGTCAAAATAATGAAATATGTTCAGTGCAGAGAAAAGTTTGTCGCAGTGAAGCCAAAAGCTTGCTGCGGCGAACTCCTCTCGAGAGTAATTATCAAAAAAATCTCACAAGTTAGTTTCGCTGAAACTGAGAGTTGGCCACGATGAACTTTACCTGAGAGGAATCCTAGCCAAATCCTTCAAGTTCTCATTTCTACACTCATCCATTAACAAAAAACAGGTCATATACTCATCTCTATATTCATCAACTTCCAATTCTTATTAAAACATCATTTTCATAACCAGTCCATCTTAAAAACACCCCTTTAACAAATCATAAATTATCACTCATTGTGTACACAAAATAGGTCACAAACACATCTCTTCGTTTATCAACTTTTAGTTCTTATTCAATCACCATTTTCACTATTAATCATTTATAAATAGTACATAATCTATCATTAATAACAACACAAAAACAGATCATCAAAACATGTTTGTAAATTCATTAATGTTTTGTCATATTTTCAACTCTGTTAACCCATCAATCTATCCCTAATGATCATCATAAATATGTTTATAAAATAAACCATAAAGATCCTTAATAAATCACTTACTTGTTTTAGCTCTAAACTTTGAAGATCACGTAATCTTAGCTTCTTGCATGCCACACGATCATCAACATTTAAGGGTGAAAGAGATTGGGTTTTTATCAATATAAAGAAGATGACAAAGTGTTGAAGTGACAAAGTGAAGGATGATACAAAAGCTCAATGTTGATGGGTGGGTTATGAGAGCACCATGTATGAGAGAAAAAGAGACGAAGAAGATGAGAGTATTTTGTGAAAATGGAGGACATGACAAAATGAAGATGGTCTTTCCACAGATGTAAATAAACATGGGTTAAAAAGGCTTGTTAAGTGTTATGACACATGTCACGACACTTACTACATAAAATAAATACTAATGCCTTTCACTTATACTACTACATAACTCTTAATAATCAATCTATTTGTCTCCCAATTTCTATACCAGTGGTCTCTCAATTTTCAATGACATATGTCATTAAATCTTAATGTCATTCATAAAAATTTCCATTGCCATTTTACATTTATTTCTACTACTATTCATCAATTGTTCTGCTACTTGGCCTTTCTCCTAGTCCAAAATACCTAAAAATGTCTAAAAATTTTCCCAAAAATTTCAAAAATTCTAAATCAATAAATATACTCTCCAAATCAATTTTCAATACAATCTAACCACAATTCTCAATAAAATCACATCTATAGATCAATTATACCCAGCAATTATCAATGAATGCTTGTACAGTCATTTTGATGTGTACAAAAATTCAAATTCATATGCGTATATGCTAATATTATGCATGAGCATGAAATGCATTTTCTTAATCTCTCTTTGAGCTCATATGTACCGAATTTAAGGGTTCTAACCCTTGTTATGGGAACGGGATGTTTCAAAAAGTGCACGGTCGCGCATTCATTCTACATTACTGTTTTTCCTTTTTTTTTCCACGTTTTTGCCCGAATTCCTCTCCTTTATGTCCATAAAGGCAATTATCCCCTATAAATACACTTGAAGCATATTAAGAACCAAATATACAATAAAAGTATCAAATATTAAGAAAAATGCATCAAATATGGGTGGTAAAATATAGTCAAATATTCATATATCAAATATCCCCACACTTAAGTTTTTGCTTGTCCTCAAGCAAACCATAATCCAAATTATATCTACAACATCAATCCATCATCAACCTCAGCCTGTCCATTCATCCTATACATCATCGTAACCTATCTAATCGAATTAATATACAAACAGAATCAAGTTATCCTAAAGTTAACTTCTGAAGAAATATTAATAGTAGTCATATCAACAATCACATTGAAATCAAAAGCATATTTCTTTATACCCTCACTAAGATTTCACTCAATGCACTTAAGTGTTTAAGGTGAAAGGTGTCAAAACTTTCAATCGATGCTTTGTAGAATTCTTACCATATGCTTGCAATAAAATAACATCTCCACCGCTTATGTACAAACTAAAAAAAATCATAAGGTCTTTAAAGGATTATAATAGGGCTTAGGTACGGTATGATTGAGTTAATAAAAAGGTTAAGTGAAGGAAATTTACTCAAGGAAACATTACAAGATTTGTTTATAAAACATATAGGTCCTTTCAATGCAACTCTAATGGTACTATATACTTATTCTTTTCTCTTTTTTCTAAACTATTTTTTATTTTTATTTTTCTACTTTTTTTTCAACATTCCAATCAGTATCACAATTTAACAAATATTGGACCTTTTAACATTTCAAGTCTCAAATAAGTAAATAATGTAAATAACCTTTAGGGTTCAAAACAATAAAAAGGTCTTCAAAGAAAATAGGAATAAGGCTTAATATGTAGGTTTAATCAATGAAAAAGGCTAAGGCTTAACTTGGTTATTCCTAAAGGTCAGTTTTTGGGTGTGATAATTTTCAAAGAAAAAGGCTCAAACAAGTTGGTAAATCTAAATGCCTTTTTCATATTAATGTTCCTAATTTTCACAAATATGGTTCAATATGCATAATAAAAGCAAGTTCTAAAATTATCTTACTATGCACGATATCACACACATGTAAGAATAACAAGAGGTTTAAAAATTTTGAAAATTTGCTATTAGGCCCAAAAGCTCACGAAAAAGACGGGTATATATGTGTAAATAATATGCAATATCATTCAATTTGAAAATTTCAATGATTACAAAAAATATGACTTAAAAATTAATTTCATTTTAACCATTAACCTTTTGCACACCAATTCAAATCAATATTTAACAATCACATATAGTAGTCATGGACAGATCTCAACCAATTTAAGATATCAGTTAATAAAATTTATAATCAAAATTACAATAAGCTTAAAGAAAATTAGTTAAAAATTCATTAAGACCATCCCCACACTTAAAAGTGTACATTGCCCTTAATGTAAACAATATAAGCATTAAAAATAAGTGAGATGACGTTGGGTACTTTCCTGACTATGCTGATTTCTTTGACTCTGGTCCATCCAATATGTTGGGACCCAATCTCGGAACCGGACCCCAAACGAAAAAACGGATAACTAAACGAAAACAAAGTGGCGAACAGAAATCTGAGCGGAATCAAAGCGAAACAAATCCGAAATCGAATACAAAGTATCGGAAACGAAAGAACGGAGATCTTTCAATATGAAAGCGAAAGAAAATCGGATAACAAAGCGAAACGAAAGGCGGATCATAAATCGAAACGAAAACGAATGGCATCGGAATCGAACAAAACGGGTCAAACAAATCATAAGCGGAAACAAATCAAAGCGGATCCGACATCCGAAGCGTGAACATAGAGAACTATCGCGTTGGAAACTATAGGACATTTAATCTAAGCCGATCAAAACCGGTGTAATTTTTTTTCTTTTCTTTTTCATTTTTTTTCAATCTCATACTAAGCAATCTAATTTCCAATTAGGAAAAATTCATCCTCAACCAAAACTCAATACATATAATTTTTCTTAATCATGCAATATCTCAATTTCCTCTTTAACAAAACTTATTCTTATTCTTATTCTTTATTCAATCATTATTTAACAAAAATTGGGCAGCATAACGGCTGT
>JAOSBK010000005.1:37310552-37321295 GCA_027568895.1 Erythroxylum shatona | reverse complement strand
CTTCATGTTGTTGTATGGTCTTTTCTGCAGTGTATTGTGAATACTCGGACTGTACGCGATCCAACATAGGCTTCTATAAGTTTACATAAAAAAGCCCAAACTTTTGTTAAATTTTCAATTATAACCCAAACTTTAAAAAGTAGTATTAAAATGCTCAAGCATTTAATTTTTTCAATTCTAACCTGATGATAGTCTCATTGTTATCTTTGCTGACATGACACTATCATGTTTCAAGGGACTCTCATTAATCAGATACATCAGTGTAATTAGCTAAACTAAGTCTAATGATTGAAATGAAGCCTTTCATGATAAAATCGAGACAATGTCATTTCTCCACTCATGTTTGTAAGTGTTATTATCTAAAAACTAATAAAGAAATATGCTTCTTATTAGAGAATATATTTTTCAATTTGGAGATAAACATGCAGCTCTTTCTTCACTAGGATTATGAAAAGGAATAACAATTGTAGTAAGTTTCTGAAAAGTTTTAAATATGCGAAGATAACTTCAAATTCTGCTAATCACCACCTCTTTCTCCCACCAGCCCACTCTTCTCGACTAACCATCGTTGTTAAATCCACTGTCCATCTCTATATAAACAATAAACAATCCCTCTGTCTCACCTTTTCTTCCACTCATGAATCAACCCATCGTACACCTACCTCTAGGAAACCGCCAAATTGTCAACCTAACTGCTTCGTCCTCCCATAAAACCAATCCAATTTGACCATTACCTAGCTCATCATTAGTTAGCAGACTGGACATGAACTTCATAGTGCAAACCATGGAAGTATGCATTCATAATGGTAGATATGCTTACAAGGCATTTCTTTTGCCGCTATTGATAATTCAAGAGCCACTTTACATACTGCGCAAGCAGATTAAGTCGACGTGTGCCACTTGCTTATAAGAATCAGCTAGGCTGAGAGTGATTTCATGTGTCTGGGAGGAGGGAGGATCGACAGATGATATTTTCTCTCGTTGAAACGACATCATCTCAGTTTTACCATGAAACGGCATCGTTTTATTAATCAGACTCACTTCAGCTAATTACGATGACATGTCTGATTAATGAGAGTCCTTTGACAAGTGGTAGTGCCACATTAGTAAAGATAACGATGATATTAACGTCGGGCTAGAATTGAAAAAAATGAAAATTTGAACATTTTATTGCTACTTTTTAAAGTTCGGATTATAATTGAAAATTGAAGAGAGTTTGGGCTTTTTTTCAGTAATTAACCCTAAAAAAGTTACTCTATTTCTACATGAAACATAAGCACAAGATCAAAGATGTAGAACCTCTTACAAAATTATCTTGTCATTAATATGGTATCAACCAACTTTTATAGGTAATGAAGATAAGCTTTATCGTCTCCATATTATCCAAATTTAGAGATCTCATATAGGTTCTCGATAGTTTATTGGACTACTTCAGAGCTAATTAAAGTTTTGGATAGATTGTTAATTGAGATATTACAGTTTTTCATAATTTGGTTATGGTTTATAATTTAGGGTTAATGGTTATAACTCAAGTGAGAATAATAAAAAACCATAGGATTATCTAGGACTAATAATCCGATAATTCACAATCAATTAGGTTAGCATTAAAGATAGGTAAAAATTTCCCTTTCTCTTAATTCATAGTTCCTTTAGGTTGATTTTTTAATATGGTTGCAACTACTACTTTGTTAATATTTTCGTAATTGATTCTTGGAATTGAGTTACATGATTGAATTAAATTCTTGCCTTAGTTTGTTACATTTTGAATTACTGTGAATTGTTTGGCCTTAGAATTTAGAATTAGATTATCCTTCCTCATGGGATTGATACCTTAGCTACTACACGAACAACCAATATGTTTGCGGATTATTGAGGTTATTAATTAGAACTTGTAAACATTAGAAAGCCATGATCAAGTTTTCTGTGCCGTTGCTAAGGAGGCGATTAGTTTAGTTCTATAGTTTAAGATATTAAATTAGATTTAAATTTTCTTTTTCGTTCGTTCTTTTCTACTTCTGAAATTGTGCTTTTGGATGAATACAAGAGTTATGAGAGGTTCAAGTCGCACAGCTGAAATCTTAGATTTAGATATCATTCGACTAGAATAAACCATTAGGAAAGCTTAGCATGAAGAAAAAAAAATCACGAAATCAACAATGGTTGAGGAATTTCAGCAAAATTAAGACCATGGAGCAAACCTGTGATGGCAACAAAGGACCCTTATGGACTTCATAAGACTATGGTTCAATGCAGCTAACTAAGGAGTAGCTAGTCCACCTATACAAGTAGCATTATTTAAAATCAAACTAGCCTTCCTAAACATGCTTCAACAGAATGTGCAATTTTATGGAGTAACGAACGAAGACCCCAATGCACATATAGTGAAATTCCTTTAAATTTGTGACACCTTTCGGTGCCATCAGATGTCAGAAGATGCAGTCAGAATTAGGTTTTTCCTTTTTACCCTTAGAGATAAAGCAATGGCTTGATATCATTCCCTTAACCTAACCAATGTCACGACTAAGATCAATTAGCTTGTGCCTTCTTAGATAAATATTTTCCCCTTACTAAGGCCACTAAGATCATCAAGGAAATTACCAACTTTTAGCAAAGTGACAGGGAATCAATTTATAAAACGTGGGAAAGATACAAGGATTTGCAACAGAAGTGCCTACACCATAATTTACCCAAGGAATTTTGGTTGTAAACATTATATAATGGAGTAACCCCATGTACGAGAGGCACGATTGACTCAACTTTAGAAGGATCACTAATAAGAAAGAAAATTGATGAAGTGAAAGAGCTAATAAAGGAGATGGCAAGTAATAGCTGCCTGCGGATGAACGAGCGGAGTAGACAAACTACCACCTTCCAAGAATAAAAAGGAATTATAGATGTTGATTAAATCAAGAAAATGACAGCAAAAATTTATAACTTGAATCGACAAATCAACAATATGAAGGCTATATTCTCAGCTTCAATGAAGGCCATGCAACTTAAGTGTGAACTCTGTGGACAATTAGACCGTGATACGGTGGACTGTTCTTGATGAAGGAAAGCAATCCACAACAAATGAATTATACGGGAGCTCAATATGGATGAGGAGGAGGCAACAATCCCTACTCCAATACCTGTAACCCTGGGTAGAATAATCAAACTAATTTCTCTTAGATGAACAATGATGGAGGACAATTCAGACCTCAAGGACAATCATGCTTCCAAAAAGATAAACCAAGCTCAATGGAATCCAAGTTGGATAAGATTTTAGATAAAATTGGAGGAATGGAGGATGCACATATAAAGATCGAAAGCAAATTCGAGCAAGTTACAAAGAACCATGCCTCTTTGATACACAATCTGGAAGTCTAAGTAGGTCAACTAGCGGAGGCAATATCTACTTCGAATGTAGGAACCCTTCTAAGCAATACCAAGTCTAACCCAAAGGAACGGATCATAGCCATCACTCAGACCTAAGAAAAGGAACTTGAACATGCAAAGGAAAATAGAGATAAAGGAAAAGGACTATGGAATTCCTTCTAAGTGAGCTCGAAGTTGAGCCAATCAAAGAACCTCAACCTGAAATTCGATACCCTATTTTAGCTTAGCGAAAGTCAATTTCAAGTAGGGCAATGAGGAATTTTAAGGAGGTTGAAACAAATAGGGTTCAGGACATAATGGAACAACTATAAATGAGGCTCACACTAAAGGAATTAGTTAAGAAGAAGGTTGATGAGTACATAGCGAAAAAACTCCTAACATAGCATAGAAGAAAGAGTACCTATGGGATTTTTACATTCCTTGCAGTATCAATGAAGTCAACTTAGATAGAGCATTTGTAGATTTGGGAGTGAATATCAATATGATGCCCTATACCTTTAGTCAAAAGTTGAGGTCAGAAGCGTTAGAACCCATAAAGATGTTAGTAAAGATGATCGACAAAATAGTTCATCAACTGAAAGGGATTATTAAGGATGTGTGAGTATAAATTGAAAATTTTATCTTTCCCACAGACTTCTATATATTGGTTATTAGAGAAGATATGGAAACCCCTATAGTCCTTAGAAGACTGTTCCTGGCCACTGCTCGCTTAATAATTAACGTTGATGGGGTGAACTAATTATGAGGGTGGGAAAGAAACAAATAACCTTCAAAGTGTCAAAGAAAGACAACAACTCTCCTTTACCTCTAACTAATATCAAGGAAACCGAACATCGAGGTCAATAGGAAGATATTGAGGATCCTAGGAATGCATTCAAAAAGAAACAATTGCGTAGAAGAAGGTGAAGGAAGGAGAATCACAAGGAAGGTGGAATCCAAGCATAGTAGCTCATGTGCAAATTGTGAGATCAGTGAATGCACTACCATCGCACCATTCATTTGAACCACCATGAGCAAAGAAGAATGTTGAGCTACTAACGTTAAAAGAAGCGTTGCATAGGAGGCAACCCATGGAATTTTATTTTCTTTGATTTATTTTTTCAAAAGTTTGAATTCCATAGTTAAGATTATTTCGTTTCCAAATAAAATCAGGAAGGCATAGGACTTCGACATGAATTTGATGATCGATGAAGTACACAAAGAGAGGTAAAAAGGCCATAAAGAGTTAAGAAGTGACTTCAAAAAGTGGAGAAGGACAAAAAGGAAATAATAAAAATATTGGTGAGAATTTGCAATTGCAAGCCACGATGGTGGTCTATAGTAGGGTAAAAAAGGGACACGCGATTATCATTATCAAATTTTACCATTCTACTCTCCAATCACCTATATGTTCATTTCCAACTTCACTTTTTCACTTACTTTCATTTTTTCTTTATCTCTCTAAGCTTTAAACCTCCGAACACTCTCGCTTCTCTCTACCAAAATTTCAAACTTCTAGTGTCTTCTAACTTCTACTGATTCGTAAGCCAGTATGTCGTGCATCAAGCAAACAATAAAGTGTCATCAATTATCGGGGCAAAACCAAGTCTCAGGACGAGGGAAAAGGAACAGGGCATCTGATTACAGAGCACCTTTCCTGATCTTCTCAGATAAGGAAGGTACCCATTTTATTTTCTTTGCAATAAACAAATTATGGTTCCAAAGTATTTTCATTTTGAAACTTTAGATATATTAGAATTGCAAAACAAGGTCAAATGTTTGGCAAAGAAAATTCAATGGGGTCAGTTCATTCAATTTCAATTCTCAGTTTATGAAGAACTTACCTTATAATTTTTTTACATCCCTTTAGTGTAAATCAAACAAACCTATGGTGTAACATCCCATTACCTGTAGGAAGGTTAGAATAGCAAATACGAGTGATCAATGAGAGCTTAGAAATGGATTTTCTTGCTCATGCATAATCTGTCATACACATACATATGAGTAGTGAATTTTTCTGCACTTGAAAATAATTGTACATGCATTCATGAATACTTTCGGGTATAATTGGATAAGTTGTGTTATTTTTGAGAAATTGCATTTATTTATATTGGAAATATTTTTGATTAGTGGAATTGTTGTAATTGTAAATTTTGGTGAAATTAGGAATAATTTTTTGAATTCTTGGAAAATAGGAAATAGGAATCAATGATATTTGGAGATAATTGGATTGTAAAGATGAGAGTTAAAGAGATTAGTCCAAAAGGAACTAAGTTAGAATTAGACCTTAGGAAAGTGACAAGTGTCACTTAATAAGCTGTTTAAGTAATTTGTTAAAAAGTAAGTAGTGTTGTTTAGAGTGAGGTTATCTGAGAGTTGAAAAGGGGTTAATGTTATTTCCTAAGTTTCCATCTTTTTTATTGCAACCTTCTTCAAATTTTCTTCAAATACACAAAGTTTCTCATCAAAATCCTTTTGAGGGATTCCCTTGCTTTTTCTTATCCCACATCTCTACCATACTACTATTTGCCTTTTTAGCTGAGAAAAACCAGAAGTTGGTTAGCTTACAACGTGAATACGTGATTCTTGCATGGAGTTAGGGCTTGAAGATAGTTGAAGCTTTTAGAGTTTTCAACAAGTAAGTAGTGATTCTGCTTTTTGCTTCATCTGCATTTTGCTTTGTCTACTTTCTGTTTCATTTGCTTTTTGCTTTGTTTGCTTTTAACTTCATTTGCTTTTTGCTTCGTTTGCATTTTGCTTCGTCTGCTTTCTGCTTCATCTGCTTTCTGCTTCATCTATTGTTTGCTTCATCTGCCTTCTACTTTATTTGCTTTTTAATTTGTTTACATTTTGCTTCATCTACTTTCTGCTTCGTCTGTTTTTTGCTTAGTCTATTTTTTGCTTCGTCTGCTTTATGTTTATGTGTGACCGAAACTCCATCTTCTGTATACTATTCATCTGATGCTATTATCTGGTCCATTTTTGACCATTCAAATGATAGAATTTGTCTTTTTATTTTTTCACAAAAGTTGTAGATCTCGAAGTCTT
Organism: Erythroxylum shatona; assembly: GCA_027568895.1. Lineage (NCBI taxonomy): Eukaryota > Viridiplantae > Streptophyta > Magnoliopsida > Malpighiales > Erythroxylaceae > Erythroxylum > Erythroxylum shatona. Next base: position 37,314,890 of record JAOSBK010000005.1, on the reverse strand, counting down.
CTTTGAAATAGTCCTAAGATAATCTTAATCCGACATCTATAGAGAGAGTTATACTATCTGACTCGAGATAGATTCTGTATGATTGAGGACAAAAATCTTGTTTGATTCTTTTGGCCATAACCTTGTCGTCCCACCTCCGAACGACCTGATTTTTGAAGCATTGGATTCATAGCACATTCCTCCATCTCTCCATAAAAATTTATAGCTTTTCGTTTTGACTTGAAAAAGATTGACTTAATCAAAATAAGGGTACCAATTGGAAGAGCATGAACTGGATATTTTACTAAACATGTTCCTGCTTTTTGATGATATTTTGATTTGTAGGATTCCAAATTAGATGATTTTTTTAATTTGGAGTAAACTAGAGATATTGGTTTACAAATTACCTGAGGAAGTCAAATTTTTTTTCTTTCTCTAAGATGTTTAATTTCTGGAAGGAAGTTATGCATAGTATAATGTTTTAGATAAGAGCAGTTCGAAAATATTTAATGCATATCTTCCAAATTGAGTGATATTAGTGTCAATGGAAAGATAAGACATAGAAGAACATTTTTCTAGAAGAGAGTGCAACCAAATTACATCAATTTCACTTTCTGATTGAATGTGAATAGTAAATCTGAAAGAGTGTCTTGGAAAAGTCTGAAAGTAAGCCAATAAGAAATGAATTGTGATTTTAATGATTTTAGTGAGTCATAAACCTAAGTATAAATTATATTTAGATGGGTTTTGATGGAAATATACCTGAGATTGTCATGAACATGCATCGTACAAAATTTATTTCATACATATGCATTATTGAATACTTATAATTGTACAAATTGTGATATATGTATGTTTTGCATAATATAAAGGAATGAATTGAGCATCATGCTCCAGACATTGCCGGGACTTTGAGCCAATAGCTTCTGGAGCAAACTGTGAGTAACCTTGATGGTCTGACTTAATTATTTGTTTTCTTAGATTATGTTTTGAATGTGAATGTGAAGACCTAAATGATTTATAATGTGAGGAATTGTGGTACATGCATTCCATACATGAATGCATAATCAGATAATGGCAGTTGTGACCAAAGTAGCCACCGATCAAAGCTTAAAACTCAACGAGTGAAAATGAGCCTCAAGCTCAAAAGTGATTAAGAGCCTAAGGCTCACTTTGTAAAATGAGCCTTGTATCTCCCAAGCAGATAAGGGACAGTTATTAATGAGTCCGGTACCCAAAATGGATACGGAACAGTTTAGGCACTCGGTCACAACAAAGTAATAATTGGAAAGTGTCTCATGAGCATTTCATATGCATATTGTTAACTATGTTTGATGGAATGAAATGCCATATTTGCCTATGCTTAAGTGAAAAGGTGATGTTTATGTAAAGTGCAATATGTGATTATTGTTGTGTGAAATGATATGTTGCATAAATTGAGTGAACCATCGATGATGGTTACCTCATTGAGTTCGCAAAACTCACCAAAATTGCAACACTATCTTTTCAGAACTGTGAGACGACTCTAGCTATTGAGAGGCTCTACCAACAGTATAAATTATGATTGGCAAGAGAAGTCATGGCTCAAAGGTCGGTCAGTTGGGATTTTTAGGACAAATTAGTTAGATTGTATATACTTTCCTCTTTCATGTAGTACTTTTGTATTAGGTTTTGATGATGTATATATAAAAAATGTTGAAAGAAACAATGTAGACATTTGGGTTTTATGAAATGAAACGAGGAAAAAGTTGGTTTTAAAATAGTGTGGTTTTTTTATTGATGCTTTATAAGTCAATATTGATATAATGCCATGTGAAGTGAGTGTAATGATCGAACGTAGCTCGCCATTATCGTAGGATATGTACCAGAATGACCTCCAGACGTCCTAGTGTATAACCTGCAATAAGGAGGCACTATATTTGGGTGGTATCAGACTATGGTTTGGCATCTATTGGGACATATAGGAATATTAAGCATGAGATATCATGAGAAATGCGGATAATGATAGAAGTTATTATTTGTTATAGTTCATCCGCTTTAGGTGATCAAAATGATCAATTAGCTAACCAAAGAGCAATAGGAGCCATAGGGAGTCCTCAGTGCCTCGATCTGAGGAGATACTTCCTAGAGTTCCCGAAAGAAGGGAGAGGAGATATGATAGGCAGCGGAAGTAGGTTGAGACAGAGATAGTGTGTGCCTAATATAGATGATCTGAGGAAGAATGTAGTATTTAGATGGAGTGAGGAGTGTCAGAAGAGCTTTGAGGAGCTGAAGCATCGGTTGACTACTGCACAAGTATTGATTATTTCATCAGGGACCGGAGATTATGTGGTGTATAGTGATGCTTTGCATCATGGATTGCGATGTGTGTTGATGCAGCATGGCAAGGTGATCACCTATGCATTGAGACAATTAAGGTCTCATAAGATCAATTATCTAGTACATGATTTAGATCTAGCTGCAGTTGTCTTTGCACTAAAGATTTGGAGACATTATTTGTATGGAGAGACTTTCTAGATATACACAGATCATAAGAGTTTAAGATATTTGCTGAGTCGGAGGGAGTCGAACTTGAGGCGGATAAGATGGATTGAGTTACTGAAGGATTATGACTGCACTATTAAGTACCACTCGAGGAAATCTAATGTGGTGCCAGATGCTTTGAGCAAGAAGTCTAATATTAGTACAGCTCAGATTTAGTTATCGAGGTTACCTAATTTGATTCACTTGAGAGCTTTGAATGTGAGTTAAATCTGGAGCAGGATAAGGCCTTGATTGCTATATTGAAGTTGAGACCAATGCTACATGACAGAATCAAAAGAGTACACAGCAAAGATCCTGATATGGTTAAGCTTATGGAAATAGTGAAGATGAATCCGGATTCCTAGTTTAAGTTGAGAGATGATACATTATGGTTAAGGTAGAGACAGTGTGTGCCTAATGTGGATGATCTGAGGAAGGAGATACTTGAGGAAGCTCATATGGCCACCTATGCATTACATCCTAGTACTACCAAGATGTATAACACAATGAAGCAACATTTTTGGTGGCTTGGAATGAAGAAACAAGTGGCGGAGTATGTATCTAGATGTATGATATGCCAGCAAGTTAAGGCTGAGCACCAGGTTCCAGTAGGAAAGCTCCATTCGTTGCCCATTCTAGAGTGGAAATGGAAACAAATTACTATGGACTTTATCATGGTTTGCCTAAGACTTCGAAGCAGCATGATGCTATATGGGTCATAATGGAGCAGTTGACTAAGTCGGCACACTTCTTACCAGTAAGAGAAAATAACTCACTTGATCAGTTGGTCTGGAAATATGTGAATGAGGTGGTGAGACTGCACGAGGATCCAGTGTCTATAGTATCGAACAGGGATACTAGATTTACGTCGAGGTTTTTTAAGAGCTTACAGTCTGCTATGGGTATTAAGTTGAACTTCAGCATAGCATTTCATCCTCAAATAGATGGACACAGTGAGAGGACAATCAAGACCGTAGAGAATATGCTCAGAGCTTGTATATTGGAGTTTAAAGGAGCTTGGCATCAATATATGGCATTGATAGAGTTTGCCTAAAATAACCATTATCACAGTAGTATTGGAATGGAATCAAATGAGGCATTGTATGGTAGGAAATGTCGGTCGCCTTTATATTGGGATGATGAGGGCTTGAGCATGGTTGAAAGCCCAGAGTTGATACAAGATACAATGGATAAGGTGAAGTTGATCCAAAGTTGTTGGATCCCATTTCCAGAGCCCAACATCAGACATGAGATCATAAGGCTTGAGCATGGAGGGAGGTTTAGAGGTTGAAAATTTAGAAGAAAACTCCCTCAGAAGCAAAGGCAGGCGTCGCCGCAGCGAACTGTGGTTTCGCCACGGCGAACACATGTGAGAAATCCCCTGGACCCTTCGGGAATTTTACACTGTGGTGAATGATTTAACTTTCACCACGGTGAACCTGCAATCATATTTTGTCCACGACGACCATTTGGTCTCGTCGTGGCGAACTCCCAACATCAACGAAAATAAAAAGCTTCGAGTTAACTACGCCGTAGTGCACCCTTGGCTTCGCCGCGGCGAAAGCCCTAGAAGTAGTACCCAAAAGCCCTAAATAATAAGCCTCATTTAATGCAAACTTAAACTTCTTCAACTACTCAACCCTAACATTAGCTCTAGCAAATGCAACCTTAAATTTCCCAACAACCATCCTCAATTCAAACCCAAAACAAAAAGTGTTGGACCCCAAACTTTTCTTAGAATTGCGAGTTATAATTTGAAATTAAATGAGAAATTTGTGGTGAATTAGTCATGTGTAAAGGAAAAGAAAATTCATGATTTTGAATGATTATGTTTAA
>JAOSBK010000005.1:37294921-37304973 GCA_027568895.1 Erythroxylum shatona | reverse complement strand
TGTCTCAATTTCATAACGCCACCAAAATCATTTAATTTGGTTCACTACTCCAAAAGTTATACCCCAAACATTTTGGAATATTCTTATGCTAAAATATTTTCCAGCGATTTCTTTCCATCCAAAAATTGATAGTCTTAGAAACTAAATTGAAACTCAAGTCCTTTAGAAAATTTGTATCCCTATTTCTCTAGTTTAATCCAAATCAAGAATCACCTCATTTGTATGACTAGAGCAAAAGTTATGGCCAAAATACTTTCAACTCTTACTAATCCAAGACTGAACACTAAACCCAACATCAATTAAGAAATTGAAAATCTTAGGGGCTAAATTGAAATTCAATTCCTTCATATGACTTGTAGTTCCATGTCTCTAGTTTAGTTTTCAACAAGAATCAACTCAATTGGATCTCCACAGCTCAAGAATTTACCAAAATACTGAATCATGTTCAGAAAATATCCAACTCACTTTGATTAAATCAATCATCCTCAATTTAATCTCAAAAATCCACAATTTTTCATGGACAAATAGAGGAATATCTTAGAAATCTAATGCTTCAAAAATCAAGTCAATAGGATGTCGGACGAAAAAGATATAAGCAAAAGTTTAGAAGAGGGTCGGATTAGGAAGAAAATAGCAAAATCAAAAGAAAATCCAAAACGGCAGCGTTTCGCGCGCAAGGGAAACAAGAACAGAGCAGGCGTCGTCTCCCGAGGAGGGCGAGCTCGTGATCGCGAGACGAGCGACCTTGCTCTCCCTCGCGAGGGCGTCGTACTCCGACGAGTTCGCGATCGCGAACTACGTCTATTCTTTTTTTTAAAAAAATAAAACTGATTTTTCTACCAAAATTCCAAAAATCATAACTCTTGATCCAGAACTCCAAATTTTTCAAATTTAGTATCAATAGAAAGCTACAAGTAAGCTCTACAATTCCATGAAGAACTCAAAAACCAATTCCATCTCTAAAGGGATCAAAAATCCACTCAAAGTTTCTGTCCAAAATCATGTCACTATAAACAGTCACATAACTTCTAAAATTTCTATCTTTCAACTCCAAGGTCCAAAAATGTCATAATTTATATCAATAAAATATCAAGATGCAACCTACAACTTTCATTAAGGACAGAAAAATCAATTTGGCCTCTAAGGGAGTCAAATTTCCAATCAAAGTTACTGTCCACTAATGATCATCCCAAACAGTAACAGCAACTTGTAAAAAATCATAACTTCCTATTTCATAACCCAAAATTTCCATACTTTACATCAATGGAAAGATCAAAACATAATATAAAACTTTCATGAAGCACTTAAAGGCAATTTCAAAGTCTAACTAGGTCAATTTTTCAATCAAAATTTCTGCCAGATAATTGGTCCTCCTATACCACATCCAAACTTCCAAATTTCATATCTTCCAATTTCCACAATCAAAAATAACATATTATACGTCATTGCAAAGATCAAAACCTAAACTACAAGCTTCAAGAAGACTTTTTGGTCAAATTCTAACTCTATGAGGGACAAACTTCACTCAAACTTTCTACCTATAATGTAAATTTTGACAGCACCTCCCCTAATTTTCAACCATCCATATTTTTCAAATACCCACAGAATTTACAGCACCTGCACAAACACTTCAATCATCCACATTCTCTAATTTCCACATCCAAACACAATACACAATATCGCATTTCAAAACTATGCAAATACTTCATAATCCTTAAGAAGGCTAAAGAAGCCAATCAATTTCCACATAAGCCCAGAAATTTGTCTCAAAAAGAAAGGAATACAAAAATACACCATTCTATTTATTGGACGAGGCCATGTTCAACATCATACTACGTCATCTTTTTATCAAACATATGCAAAACACAAGGAAACCCAAATGTCTTTCATTTCATCAAATGCTCGTAGATTCATTTATACTTTTCATTCATTACAAGGAATCATACCATATTTCCCCTTTTAATTTTATTTTATAATTTCTAATTTTCAAGAAAAGTTCGGGGTCCAACAGTTGCCCTCTGAATGTCAACATATAATCCTTAGTTCCTTTTAAATATCTCAACACTCATTTAACAACATTTCAGTGGTTTATTCCTGGCTAAGCCAAATATCTACCTAGCAGTCCAATAATAAATACAATATCCGGCCTATTGCACACATGGGGTTATATTAGGCTACCAATTGCACTAGAATATGAAACATTCTTCATAGCTTCTCTCTTTACCTCATTCTTTGGAAATTATGCCAAAGATAATTTCTCGTGAAAGATAGGTGTTGCAATAAATTTACAATCAGCCATATTAAACCTTTGCAGTACTTGCTCAATGTATGCACTCTGAGAAAGGCCTAAAGAGTGTCAAGATTTGTCCAAGTGAATCTGAATACCTAGAACAAAGAATGCTTCATCAAAGTTCTTTCATGTCAAAATGCTTGGCCAAAAGTTACTTCACCTCATGCATCCTTAAAGGATACTGGAGAAAAAGCAATATTAAAGTTAATCTCTTCTCTTAGACTGAACCCTATGGCAACCAACTGAGCCTTAAACCACTCAACTTTACACTGAGAGTCCTTTTTGGTCTTGAAAAGTCATTTTCAACTAATAGGTTTTCAATTCTGAGGCAAATCAACAAGCTCACATACCTTATTGTACTTCATAGACTGTAGCTCATTATAAAGGTATTTATGGATGATTTTTATGTTTTTGGTGATTCATTTGAATTACGTTTATATAAACTAGAGAAAGTGTCACTTTATGGTGAAAGAGGGGATAACGTTTAGATACAAAATCATAAGTAAGAGTATAAAGGTTAATAGAAAGACAAAACAGAAACTATAGAGAAGTCACCTCCACCAAATTCAGTAAAGGTAATTAGAAGCTTTCTTAAACATGTTGGTTTTTATGGGAGGTTTATTAGAGAATTTTTCAAGATAGCTAAACCTCTTACTAAAGTGCTTAAGAAAGACATGCCTTTTTATTTTAATGATGAGTACTTAAATGCTTTTAACATTTCAAAAAAAGGTTGACTAACTTCCTAATCATAGTAACATTAAATTGGACCTCACCTTTTGAACTAATGTGTGACACTAGTGATTTTACAATTGGTATAATGCTTGTATAACATAAGGATAACCATTTTTGACTCATATACTATATAAGGAAAACCCTGACAAATGCATAAGATAATTATATGGCTACTAAATAGTAGTTGTTTGCAGTAGTTTTTTACATTTGATAAATTTTGCTCATACCTTATTATGTCTAAATTCATAGTTTATATCGATGATTCAGCACTTTAATTTTTCTTGACCAAAAATGATGTTAAAATAAAGCTAACTAGATTATTTCCTTTTTATTGTAAAAGTTTGATCTTAATATTAGGGAGAGTTTGATCTTAAGATCGGGGATAAAAAGGGAGTGAAAACCTAGAGATATATCATCTTTCTTGTTTTGAGAATCTGTCAATGAGAAGCAAATAGAAGAAGATATAAATGATAATTTTCCTAATAATTAGCTTTATTGGTTGATGTATCTAACTTAGATACATATCGGTTTGCTAACTTTGCAAATTACTTAACATATAAAGTTTTGCAAACAAGGATAACTCACCAGTAAAAGAGATTCTCCTTTTAGTTGAGGAATTGCTTGTAAGAAGACTTGTAACCTTTTTATGTTTGTGTAGATCATATAATAATACGGTGTCTGGCATACTCCATGACAATCAACATTCTAAAGCACTACCATAAAGAACTAGCTGGAGGCCATTATCACATAAATGGAACAGGAGAGAAGTTTTAGAAGAATATTTTAATGGCCCATATTATTTAAGGATATCTAAAGGCTTATGGAGTATTGCGATAAATGTAAACAAATAGGTAATATCTTTTATAGAGATGAGATGCCTTAAAATAGTACTAATGTTTATGAAGTGTTTAATATACGAGGCATTGATTTCATAAGTCTATTTCTACTATATATGGTAACAAATATACCATAATTATTATGGATTATGTATCAAAGTGTATTAAGGCTTAAAGTTTGCCTATTAATAATGCTAAGGTAATTATTGGAAAGATGAATACATGGTTTGGTGCATTTAAAGCTATAATTAGTGGTACAGGTACATAATTCTGTAACCATCAATTTGGAAAAAATGTTTAAACAATTTGACGTTACATATAAAGTTGCTACTCCTTATTATCCTCAAACCAATGACCAAGTAGAAATAACTAATAGGGAACTAAAGAGGATATTAGAAAAGACCGTGGAGCACTATAGGAAAGATTGGTCTGCATAGTTAGATGATGCTCTATGGGCCCATAAGATTTCCTTTAAAACACCAATTAGTACTACACCATATAGGCTAATTTATGAAAAATCATATCATTTGTCAGTCAAACTTGAGTATAAAGTTCATTAATTCTAATTTAAATGATGTAGGTAACAAATGTGTACTCCAAATCAATGAGCTAAATGATTGGCACAATATGGCTTATGAAAATTCAAGAATATACAAGGAAGAGACAAATAAGTGTCATGACTAAAATATAAAGTATCTTAAAGAGTTTAAACTGGATGATCAAGTCTTGCTTTTCAACTCAATTTTCACTATTCCTAAGTAAGCTTAAATTAAGATGGTTAAGACCCTCATTGTTAACTATGTCTCCATATAGGGTCACAAAATCACTCATCAAGATACGAATACACTAAAATTCAATAGACATTAGCTAAAGTTATGATTAGGAAGTGATCCCCATAGATTTGACTGAGATGCCTACAATCTCTATAAATCGATGTTAGTTGAAAAACTTAAACAAGAAGTCTAGCTACGTGTCTGTTTGGTTCAGCTTTTGGAAGGTGAATAAGCATTTTTTTTACCGTAAAAGCTGTTTTTAAGAAAACTGAGTGTTTTGCTGTAAAATGTAAAAGCATTTTTTCATAGAAATAGCTTTTTCAGAAGCTAAAATACAGCTTTTTGAGAAGCTCAAATTTGAAGATTTTTAAAAAAGTACTTTTCAGGTAGATTTTTTAGATCAATTAATGAGCCTATTTTTAGTTATTTTACCTTTATGTTTTACACATAATTTCCACAATACCCACAAGTACATCTTCACGTTTATTTTTAGATTTATATAATATTATTTGACTTTTTTATATGTTTTAATATTTATTTTTAATATTAGTTTTATTTATATTATAATTCATATAAAATATTTGTTAAATATATTTTTGTTTATGTTTTATGTGGTTTAAAATTATATAATATTTAATATATTGTGCTTTGCATATTGTTTAATATATTTTAAATAATATTTATATGCATAAATAGTTTTTATTACAAAATAAAATATAGTTAAAACTAAATGTGTTTTTTATTTTTATGTTACCAAACAGTCTATTGTATGAAGCTCTTTCAAAAAAGCTCTTTTTTAAATGACAACCAAATAGTCAACTAACTTCTTAGAAAAACTCTTTTTAGAAAAGTTCTACTAACAAAAGCTCTACTGACAAAAGCTCTACTAATATAAACTCATCCAAACAGGCACTAAAATAGAAAAAAATCATAAACTAACACAATTTTAACCTAAAAACATACCAAGTGATTGAATTAATAGCTAAACACATATCAAACTATGCCCTAAAACATGATGCAATGTACACTTATCATGATTTAAATGAAAATAAAGATAAACAGAAAATTAAACAAACAAGTAAGGATTAAATGAAAATACATGTCGAAACTGACAAAAGTAAATCAAAATGGAGCATAACCACTTAACAATTAAGATATCGCAACAAGACAAGATTAAAAAATTATGAGAAGGGGGATTTATCCTATCATTAAATGCTAACATAATTACTTTTGAGTTAACTTGGTATTGGTCCTATATTTTCAAAGGTTGGATTATTCTCTCTTGAGTTTTAATCATTAAACCCTTAATCGTAAACCATAATTGAATTATGGAACTTATAATCTTTCAATTAACAAAAAGCTCAAGCATCTAATTAGATCTTAAGCCCTCTAATAGACTATCGGGTCTCCAGGCAATATCTCTCTTTGTATAAATTATTGATTTGATTATTTGCATGATTTATTAGATTGTTTAACTCTTATTACCTAATCTAATAATTTTTTTATCAGTTCACTCTGTCGATTTATTACTGAAGCATGCAAATATAACAAATAATCACAATACCCAATATATTAACATCAAAAGAAATCATGTTAACATTGATTCAAGAACAAATCCTTAAAGTAGTTTATAACAACATTAACAACATGTTCAACATTCTCAAACCTAAGTCATACATCAAGATGAAGTAAATAAATAAGAGAAAGTAGAAAGAACTTGAAATGGCTAGGTTAGAGTTGTTGGATAGTAGCTACAGATGCTACTCTCCTTTCTCTCCTTCTTCTCTTTTCCCTGTGTTCTCTCTCAAAATGGCAAATTGATGCAAGAAAAATTAGGGTTCCAGAGCCCCTTCTGTAGACTTTTCTTTTCATGGTCGAATATAGGTTTTACTTGAGCTTAAAAAGTCCAAAATAACCCCACAAAGTATGCGTTTGCTACAGTTTTTGCCTACCCATTTTGCTTTTATCATGATCGTGGTCCATTGGCCACGATCATAGGCCTGGATCTTTCATCAAGCTTACTCCAAATCTTTTCCTTTCTTTGACATCTAATCTTAAACACTAACAAATACATAATGTTGGGCCTGAGTCCTGTTTCTTAATCCTGAGGTGACCCTTCGAGGCCGTTGGGTAAGGATCAGGCGGAGAGGGTTGAAAGGATTTAAACTTTAAAAGGATTGGTAGCGTGTACAGTGGCAAGTTCTCCATGGCGAACACTAGGGAGGATCTCCTAGTGCCTCTCAGGTGAAGTTCGTCATGGCCAACATCTAAATTCGTCGCAGCGAACTCTCAAGGGTGAGCAACTGCATCTTGTCAAATATGCCACGGCAAGCATCGGGCCTTTCTGTGGCAAAGTTATAAGGTTCAACATAAAAACACCCTTCTGAAGAGGTATGCTGCGGTGAACATCTAGCTTCACTGCAGTGAAACCTTCAATTTCGAAACCCAGAAACCAAATATCAAACACAAAATTTTGCACTCACATATACATTCAATTCTAACCAACCAAACTTAACCACAAGATAAATATAGACATACTCAAAAGAAACTTCAATTCTTCATTTCATTACTAAATTAAAAGATTTTGAGCAATCTTCACTTACATATCATCATACATATCAAAGTTTAAAACAAAATACAAAAGGATGCTCAATGTTGATATGCCTATAAAGCTATCCAAAGTAGTCACTAACTTAGTACAAAAGTCTCTAACTATCTTGGAGTTTTCGATGCCTTGCAAGGATCAACGATTTTCTCGTTCTACACCAGAGGAGTGAAAATAATAGGATGAGGTACAAAGCTCAATGAATAATATATTTATAGCCATTGGTGACTAGCCACAAATTCAAGCATATGTGTATATATATATATCTAGCAATTCAAGCACTCTCAATTCTAGTTCCAAAACTTAAAGTTAGGCATTCCATCACATAGAACATATCATATATCCAACCATCCATGCATAACACTCAATTATTCATAGTGTCCACAAATCAAATGAAATGGACAACAAATGGCTCGAGGATTCCATGGAAATGAAATGGAGAAACCGAAGTTTACACTATGAATGAAATGAGTTCATTTTTCAGAGCTTGTATGCCACAAGCTGGCAGCAAGGAGAAGGCTTTATTCAACATGCACGTGAAGAATGAAATAGTTCCACTCTTTCTCAAACAAAAGCACATATTCATGCTCAAATCATTTCATCAAATGCTTTTTCTTCTTTTCATTTAGACAAAAGGTTATAACCTCTTTCAAGGTATAACCTATTCACAAATCATCATGCATTATAAAATCTTCTCAACCATTCAAAGAAATCAAGCAATTTAAACATAGACACACATAGACAAGAATTTGCCCAATCACACAATAACTATAAACCTAATTTCGCTTGAAAATCCAAGTTCAATTGTGCCCTTCCTCTTACTCTTGGACAGGATTTTCTTGTTACCTAACGCAAACCAATTTTCTCATTCAAACAACATTCAATGGAAATCCATAAAGCTTCAATAATCAAAAAGGCTAAAACTAAACTATAACCCTTTCAAAATCTAGACCTTCGGGTCAATTTTACATGTTCACTCTGATCAGGTGAATGAAGAAATTTGATAACACTTCTTTTTATAAAAATGTTCATCATTATCTTAAGTTTCTAATGACACCAAAATCATTCAATTTAGTTCAGAAATATGAAAGTTATACCCCAAACGTTTTTGGTCTTTTCTTATATTGAAACAATATTTTACGCTCAACGTCCATTCAAAAATTGGTATTCTTAAAGACTGAATTAATACTCGATTTCTTCAAAAAAATTGTATCCCTATGTGTCTAGTTTATTAAAAATCAAAAATTACTCCATTTGGATAACTATAGAATAAGATATTATCAAAATACCAAAATATGTTTATGTAGGAAAGTTGACTTTGCCGCGGCGAACTTGTCCAGAAGCTTACGAAATTTCCAACCCTCATCCCATTTTCTATATTTTTCACGTCCAACATTTACACCTAACACATCTTATACAAAAATAATCCTTTCTACTTCATTTTCTACTTCATTTCAACTCAATATCATCTATAAACAAATTATAGTCCATGATTGATCATGAACACTAATAATGGAATGTACACATATATACACATTCATCATCCACTTCCTACACATATTCATTTCATTGTCACTTTCATTTCACTTCTAAATATCACTAAATATGCTTCATTTAACAAATCAGGAAGGGTTAATGCTTATACTTACTTGTTTAGCTTCAAGGTCTTCAAATTCTTCAAGATCCCTCTTGAAAGCTAAGAAAATTGAAACCCTACCTTAACTCTCTCTTCTTTTCTCTCCTTCTCTTCTTCTCCTTGTATTTTTCTTCTCTTCTTCCCTTACCCACATTTTCTTCTTCTTTCAAATGCAAGACAACACTTTTCTTTCCAGTTATGCCCTTAATGAGTATAAAATGTCCATTTTACCCCTTCCTTTAATGCTTATGATCTTTATCCTTACGTGATCTTCCATAAATGAGTTTTATTAATACACTCTTACTAATTCAATCCTACCTTTTCTATTCTAATTTCTAACCTATGCTCACTAAATTAATAGACCCAATCCTAAAAATAAATAAACAATTTAATAAATAAATTAATAATTAATAATTAATAACATGAATAAATAATAAAAAAAAGTTTTGGGGTCCAACAACATCCACTTCATATGTAATATATTTAAACACCCAATCAGTACAACTTAAGGAGGATAAACTATTAACAACTTTTCACAACAATTGTATTTCCTCTTTGATACTTTTATTCAAACTCACATTTTTTCTTTCCTTTTCTTTTTTTTTTCTTTTGTTATTCAAAAACAAAAGTGATAGAAGCTACATCAATATAGGATTCATAACATGGAATTTTAACAAATATAACCAACCTACATGTAACATCCCACCCCTGAGGGGAAGGGTAAATTGGTAAATTGGGACAGGCTAGTTGTAACACCCCACTCCCGCAAGACCCGAACCAGACATCGATGGTGATATCCGAGTCCGTGGCCCGCGAGGGTGACGTGCTACATCACTCAGTATAAATTAAATGTATTTTTATTTTCTGATATTCTGTATTATTGATTAAGTCAGTTTGTAAAGTCAACAGACTGGAATAATTGTATTTCTAAAAGGGCCCCAAGGCCATTGAATTGGTTATAATTGTTTTCCGCATATGTTATAATGTATATGTGTGTGTCTCGCCCTAGCGACGCGAGACGTTTTCAGCGACTCGCGAGGGCGACAGCTCGCCCTCGCGAGCCAAAAGGTGATTTTTGTTAATTTTTTTATTTTAATTTCGACTTTTTGACTTCTTTCGTGAATAACTTTTCCGTCCGACGTCCGATTGACCTGATTCTTGAGGCATCGGATTTGTAAAA
>JAOSBK010000005.1:37262255-37272586 GCA_027568895.1 Erythroxylum shatona | reverse complement strand
GGGTGGAGTTATTTGGAGACCAGTGGTATACTGGGCCCCCCAAAATTTAAAAAAATTAAATATTTGGATATATATATACATATAATATTTAATTTTTTAAAATTTTGGGGGGTCCAATGCTTCATTGGGCTCCATGTGTCTCTGTCGTTGATTGAATTTACATCAATTGACTAATATGACATTTATGTTGACTAATATCTATTTGATCAAAGAACAATGAGTTTATAATTTTTTTTATAAAGGACATAGATGATTACATTGATTGACTGATGAAGCATACAAATCAACCTTTGTAGAAGTTAGGTTGACCTATTTATTTGTAGAAGAGTCGTTATAAGGACTATTTATTAGGTTTAATGAATATTCAGTGTTTTGGCTATAAATACTTGAGATTTTAGTTCTCGAACATCTTTATGAGATTCAACTGATCTACCTCATCATTCGATCAATGACCATTTTTTAACGTTACAATTCCCAAAAGTTCTTTGGCGTTAGATTTAGTGGTTTACCTAATCCCCTATCATAATTAAAAAAATGGTAATTACTATGTTAGCCTATTTCTATTCAATATACAATTTCAATTAATCACAGTCACAATGTCATACAGATTTAATAATCATAAATATAATAAGAGAATAGCAAAGACACACAAATATAGTATAGCAGTGTAGCATTTTTTTTTTAATTATATCCCCTCCTCAAACTTCTCTTAGAAATTCAAATACACTAGAATCTTGTTTTGAACGGATGAAGAGTAACATCTTATATAATAGTCGTCTAAGAGTCACAAAAGTATAAACGAAGTTTAAACAAAGTTTATAATATAAGAACAAGCCAATACAATTCAATTATTGGCAATGATGATTCAGCTACAACTCACAATCCCATTCAATATAGTACCTTTTAGATCATCTAGGAATTGATCTTGATTTGTCGTGTTTAGTTTGTAAAATTGAACTTATGAAAAAGTAAGATCCCATAGCATACGAAAGCTCATTCAGATATCATTAAACTTTTTAATAACCAAAAGTAAAGGTTTCTGTACTTAATATATTCAAAACATCGCTGTTCAAAGCAAAGAATGTCGCATTTAATGCACAACTATTTCTTATATTAATGAAATTAGGTATTTTGTCATATAGATCTACTTGATCGACCTTAGCCTTTTGAATAACAACCAAAAATCAATCGATATAGAGTTTTAAACCATGCAAAATCTCAAAAGAAGAATTTTATTGGCAAAAGATATGAATTACTCTCTAAAGTTTCCTAAAAAGTTTATCTCTACCATTATCTATGGTGTCACTTTACACCTTAAAATTTTCATAATGCCTAGTAATAGCACCCCAATTTCTAGAAAAAAGTTAAAGTTTTTAACAGTTTTTAGCATACGGGTTATCAATTTAACCATTGTGATCAATATGGACCAATTAGAGTCAATGTAATCTTAACAGTAATTTCTTTGATCATTATTTAAATGTATGATTTTTATCTTAACATTTCATAAAAGGTGTAAATAAACTCTACTATTATCTATATTACCACTTTTATCCCCTGCTTAAGATACAATGAGTACTATTTTAGTAACGTTAGGAGATAAAGGATTGAAGATAATGGTACAGGCTTATTTAGACCTTTTGTGAAACATTAATAAGCAAATTATATATTTAGCCAACTTTATTCTTCAAAGTTTAGGACATTCAATCCATCTACCTCACCATTTGACCATTTTAATTTCTTTAAGTTACTAATTTTCAAAAGGCTTTATGACATTTGGTCTATTTATACCTACAATAGATTGACCTAATCCCCTTATCATAATAAATTAGGAATTGTTTCGATATTTTCAAAACAACCAACTAGCCGTAACTTTTTAAATCTAAACATTTTTATTCCTTGCTGTTCATAAATATGAGATTAGACGACCTTTTCCTTTAATTTAAAATCAGATGTTCCTCTTTTAAATCTAAAAAATGATGAATTGATTACTTATTAAATTATATACAATTTTTGAACGGTTAATAAATTTAAAAAAAAAAGCAAAAATATGAGTTACAAGAAATGACAGTCTAATGGGAACAATTTTGCTCCATGAGTTAATATTGTAGCTTATATTGCACTTTACATTGAACATATCCTGGAAGACAAATGCTTAAAGTGCATTATGTATTTTACGAACACAAATTCCTATACACTTGGAGAAAACGTTTTCAATCTTTTGATTCACATTCCTCCATATGAATTTTCTTATCTAAATTTTATATTGTACCCATTAATCCTTTGTAGTCTTAAAATCTTTTTGTACAAAATTTGACTTAAGACGTTTTAGAGGTCCTCTTACACATTCATTTACGATTTCAAGTATGGAGTGTAAATTATTGAATATTTTACATCTTCATCATTTAATATGTATATTACATATTGGATAAGATCCTACACAGATGGGTTCACAAATTGGAATACAAATATATTTCCTTTCCGCCCTTTAACAAAATCATTGTTACTTAGTGTTGAGAAAGTAACTTTGAAGTTAATTAACAAATAAACAAATTTTATATAGAATTCGTTTAAATAAATTATCATGTTGAAACTATATAATGATAATATGGATTTTTATATATCTTTAGTTTGGAATATAAGAAAAAAATGAATTAAAAGTTTATTCATAACTTAGTCATACTTATAAAAGAATAACAGTTTAGACTTTGGGTATAATATTTTTCTCATATTTTTTGTAAATTAAGTAATATAAAATTCTTTTGTAAAATTTACTTGTTTTAAAAGAAAAAAAACTAGACTGTTATATCAATTTTATATAGTTGAAACATTGAAATTCAATCTCATGATTCCTAGTGTCTCTATATAATTGCTAATTTATTCTACAAAATTTCATGGAACTATCTTAAAGAGGTAAAAGAGTAAATACGACCTCGATCATACATTGTTTGTAGGGAATTAATTCAAAATTATGGAGTTGTTAAAATTCTTTTTGAATAAGTCTTTAGTTTGTTTTAAATCTTACCTTATAAGTCAGATTTGTTGGTTGAAATCTCTACTTAATATTTATTGAGTTTTTGGTATTTTACCAATATAAGGCAACCAAGTTCATTATTTGAATGAGACAATAAAACTTGAGTATTAAGTATTCTTTTATCTTTTTCTTATATCATCTTATACGTGTTCTTTCTTTAAAATTTCAATATGGTATTTGATAAGTGTGAAATGCATCATGTTTTAGGGTATAGTTTGATATGTGTTTATCCTTTTATTCGATTGTTTAGTATGTGTTTTTGGTAGAATTGTGTTAGTTTGTAAATTATTTGTGTTCAAGTATTTTTATGGGTTAGTACAAGCATTTGAGCTTAATTATTTTATTGTTTAGGTATCTTTATGTGTTAGTTAGTGTTTCAGGATCAATAGCAAAGAACGGAGAAGTTTCGGAAAGACTTGAACTGAAACAATGGCCCACAATCGTGGTCTAAATTGCCACAAACGTGACAGAAGCGAGGGAAACAGTCCTACCACGATCGTGACAAAGAGCTTACAGGTGGGTCACAATTTTGACAGAGAGCTTATAGGTGAGCCACGATCGTGGCCTACGTCCAAATTGCCACGATCATGATAGAAGCATCAGACTTGGGCCTACGATCATGGCCTTCCTACGATCATCATGACAAAGAGCTTACAGGTGGGCCACGATCGTGGCCTGTTAGACAGATATGCAGACATACAGAAAAGACAAAAGAGGAAAAGGAAGTGCTTCTTGCATCAACCACCATCAAGAAATCCTAGAGCGATTTCATTGAGAGATTGAGAAAGAGACGAGGAGGTTTCTCAACATTGCTACCTCTGTCATTCGTTCAGATTTGGTTTTTGATGTATTTCAATTTTATTTATGCATAGATTGGGATAGCTGTTGAGATAAGATTTTATGAATGTTGAGGAATGTCTAAACTCACCTTCGGGTTATTTTATCTTTGATTCAATAAAAATTTGATTGTTTATGTTATTTGCATTCATTGTGATTGATTTCTACACTTGCATAATTCGGTAATAGACTGAGAGGGTGAATTGAATAATAAATAATTAAATTGGGCTAATGAGAGTTAGGTGATTTAATAAGAACGATAAATTAATCAAATAGGTAATTGTGTGAAGAGAGGTCTCATATAAGTTCCCGATAGTCTATTGGAAAACTTCAGATCTAATTAGGGGTTGGATAAATTGTGAGTTGAGAAATTGCAATTTTGCATTATCTGATTAAGGTTTAAAATTTAAGGCTATTGATTATAACTCGAGAGAGAGTAATCAACCCTAGGATTATCTAGGACCAATAATCCAAAAATTCATAATTAATTAGATTAGTGTTGAAGATAAGTAAAAATTCTCCTTTCTCTCAATTGGTAGTTCCTTAGGTTGATTATTGATGGGTGTATTGCAATTTGATGATCTGTTAATATTTCGTGATTAATTCTTGAATTAAATCGATTGATTGAATTGCATCATTGTTTTAGTTAGTTAAATTTGAATTTTTACGATTAGTTTTGGCCTTAGATTTTAGGATTAGATTAACCCTCCTCATCGAATTGACGCCTTAGATATTACGTGAACGACTAGTACACATGCGGAATATCGAGGTTAAAATATTAAACTACACATATCGGAAAACCACAATCAGTATTAGAGCTCTCAAAGATCGTGAGGGACCTATGAGTGATTAATGCTTTACAAGCTTAAGAGCAAAGAAAGGTAATGAGAAACCAAAAAAGTGAAAAGATAGTAGAGGGAGTTTATCTAGCAAAGGTTCCATCATCAAAGAAGAAAGAAAACATTCCTCGATGTGGCCATTATGAGAAGTTTGGTCATGAAGAGAAAACTTTCTAGCAAAAAAGGAAGTCTCGATACTTTAAGCCTAAAAGATTTGGACATTTGAAAAAGAATATCAAGTTTAACAATGAAGAATAAGTAAATACAACGCAAGTGATTGAAGAAGACAGCCTCTTCTAGTTAGTGAGAAGTGCACCAAGACACATCATAGAGATAAGTGTTATATGAAGATAAGTAATGAGAATAGTGCTCATGTTGAAAAATAGAGAGAAGTGCTTTATTAAGAAAATTGGAAAGAAGTGCTATAAAGAAAAGGATAACAATATTTAAGTAAAAGGATGAATGCCCTATTTTGAGAATCCTTTCCATTAAATAAGAATTGTTATACAATATGTTTTTGCTAACAATACTTACACAGCTAATATATTGACTAATGAAATTCTATTCTAGTTAAGAATATATGCAGTTACTAGACTATTTATGGTAAAATAAATCATATAAATGTAGCTATAATCTCTGTGATTATGATCCATAATTTTTACCACTGATGTCCCTCTCAAATTGATGTTGGATGATCATACAACATCAATTTGTTAATAAGAAACTGATGTTGTTATCAGAAAAGAGCTTTCGTAAACACATCAGCACTCTGAAGATGAGTAGTAATATGCGGAAGAGAGATAACATGAGCATCATATGCTTCGCGAATAGAGTGGCAATCGACTTCAATGTACTTGGTCCGCTCATGAAAGACATGGTTAGCAACAACTTGAATGGCACTGGTATTATCAGCATGGAGTGAAGTAGGTTCAGTTTGAGGAAACCCAAGCTCACCCAACAATTTACTAAACCAAATAATTTCAGAACATGTAAAGGACATAACATTATATTCAGATTTAGTGGAGGACTTAGACACTCAATCTTGCTTCTTGATTTTCTAAAAAATAAGAGATTCACCAAGAAACATGCACCAACTAGTAATTGAGCACCAAGTGTCTGAACAACTACCCCAATCATTGTCACTATAGGCAACCAAATGGATAGGAGAGTTCATAGGAAATAAAAGGCCATGTGTAGAAGTTCTGTACAAATAACGTATGATACGATGAACAATGATAAGATGAAGGTTCGTAGGTGCTTGCATAAATTGCCTTACTTGTTGAACAACAAAGGAAATATCAGGCCAAGTAATCATCAAATAGTTAAGAGGCCAAGTAATCATCAAATAGTTAAGACTTCCCATCAGTTTTCTATATAAAGAAGGGCTCGAGAGAAAATTACCATCATCAAAATGATATTTAACATTGACTTCTAGTGGAGTGTCAACAGAACGACCATCTTGAAGTCTAACCAAAGCAATTAGTTCCTTAGTGTATTTATGCTGATGTAGAAAAATACTAGCTACACTGAATTGCACCTCGAGGCCCAAAAAATACTGCAATGAACCCAAGTCCTTCATATGAAAAAATGCTAAAGACATGTCTGAAGTTAAGAAATCAATTCAGAGTTGATCCCAGTAATAACAATATCATCAACATATACCAGGAGCAAGACAATTCCCTTGGCAGTTTTGCAAAGAAACAAGGAAGAATCACATTGACTCTGAACGAATGAGAAGCTAAGAAGTGTAGAGCGGAACTTATCAAACCAAGCATGTGGAGCCTGTTTTAAGCCATAAAGTGAGCATTTTAACTTGCAAACATCAAAAGATGGAGTAGAAAATAACCCCGATGGTGGAGCCATATAAATGTCTTCCTTAAGGTCTTCATGTAAAAAAGCATTTTTGACGTCCATCTGTTACAGTGACCAACCCTTAAAAGCAGCAATAGCTGAAACAAGTCGCACAGTTGTCATCTTTACTACTAGTGTGAATGTTTCCTCATAATTTATGTCATATTCTTGTCGATTACCGAGTGCCACCAACTTTGCTTTATATCTATCAAGAGAGCCATCTAACTTCAACTTTATAGAATACACCTATTTACAACCAATGGGCTTAGTATCTAGAGGAAAAGAACAACATCCTAAGTAGGATTCTCATGAAGAGCCTGAAGTTATTCTTACATGGTGTTTATACAACATGGATGTTTATTTGCCTAAGAGTAAGAGGTAGGAACTGTAGAGTTAGCTAAAATAGCAGAGAAAGCATACCTCTTAGGAGGATGAATGACACATGTAGATGTTCGAAGAGCCATTGGAGCAGGATTGGGATCAGGATCTAAAGGAAACGGTGATGATGGGGGCTGTCTGCGTTGATAGACAAAACCATATTTAAAGCGCTCAATCTGTGGTGAGATATCATCAAAATTAGGAAGAAGGACATCATTAGAATGAAATAATTGTTGCTGGAAGCAGTACTCATTTAAAAAAAATCATATTTTTGGAAATATGAAGTTGATTAGTAATAGCATTATAACACAAGTACCCTTTGTAAGTAGTGTCATAACCTATAAAAGCATATCAGACAGACTAAGTTGCAAGTTTGTGACACTCATGGACAGGCAAGTGAACAAAACAAACACATCTAATGTATGAAGCATATGATAATTAGGATGTACACCAAAAAGGTGATAGTAAGGAGAATTAAAATCCAATTGCTGTGAAGGCAAACGATTAGTTAAATAAACTACAATGGACAATTCCTCCACCAAAATTTAGACAGAATAAAAGACTCCAAGAGCAATGTGCGAACCATATGTAGCATATGACAATTTTTTATGTTCAACCACCCCATTTCATTGAGGCGTATATGAACATGATCTCTGAGATATAATGCTTTTTTGTTGCAAAAAGGCTTGAAATTCGTGAGACATATATTTGCCACCATTTGTCAGATCATAACACCTTAATGTAAGTGAAAAATTGTGTCTGAATATAAGCCAGAAAGTTTTGAAAAGCAATAAACACGTCAGCTTTAATACATATAAAATATATTCATGTGAAACGGAAATAGTCGTTAATGAACATCACAAAGTATCTATATTGTGCATGTGAAAGGATAGGAGTAACACCCCAAACATCAGAGTGTATAATCTCAAAACATGTATTTCATGATTACCATAAGTATGCAATGGTGATATCTTACTTTTATCAAGTTTGCAAGTAGAACAATCAAGAGGTAATCTAGTAGAAGAACACTGATCGTTTGTACCAAGTAAACTACGCTTCATTAAATTAGACAAAATCATATTATTTGGATGGGCCAATTGTTTATGCCAAAGTGTAGCCTTATTTTCAATAATAATAGAAGCCAAAGACAAAGTTCTAGGAATGATAAACTACAATGGAAATATTCTTCCCACTTTAGGCCCCCCTTGCTATCACATTCCCTGACACTTGATCCTGCACAAGACAACCATTACGAGAAAAATGCACATCACAATTATTATCCACCATTTGTCCAACTGAGATTAAATTAGTAGATAGTTCAAGAGAAATAAATACATGACAAAAAGAAGGCCAAATATGACCAATGGCTATGATTAGGAGCTTATTGCCATTAGCAATTTGGATATCTTACGTACCAGTATATGGTTGTATATTATGTAACAATTTAGATGATCCCGTCATATGATTGGATGCCCCAGAATGAACAATCCAAGAAGAAGGAACTGTCTTACCTTGACCTTGAAGTCCAAGAGAAGATAATGCATTGAGAATCATTTGTTGGACCATTTCTTAAGTAATAATAGGTATTGGTGCTAGCAACTATTGATGTAGAATCATTATTGTTAGATACAAAAACACCAGCTTGAAAGGCTTGAACTTTCTTATTTTCAGGACAAGTAGGACATTCCTTGATTAAGTGGCCATTCTATTTATAGTAATTAGACAATTTCTTACTACAATTGCGAGCAATATGTTCGTATTCCTTGCAACTGTAGCATTACATAAGTCCTCTCCCTCGGTTCTTTCCTTGGGCAAAATAAGCAACTTTGATAGGTGTTGATGTCTCCTTAGAGTCAATAAGAATAGCTTGAGTAGCCAGTCTTTGTTCTTCTAGCAGTAATTCTCCAAGACATACATCCAAAGAAGGAACTAGATTTCTATTCAATAAAACAGCTCCAATAGTCTCAAATTCTAGTCTCAGTTTCATTAAAAACTAGTCTCACTTGCTAACTTCATAAACAACTTGAATACTTATTAAAGCTTCCTTAGATACCTTAGAATATGCTATAACTGAATATTCATTCCGTAGGTTAATAAATCCATAATAATACTGCTCAATGGAGAGATTACCTTGACTGAACTTACTTATCTCAAATTCAAGTTGGAATCATCTTGCAGTATTTTCTTGATGGTATATTCGCTATAAATAATCCCTTTGTCGTAATAAAAGAGTGTAAATTGTACCATATGTGGTTCAATGGATGCTAGAATCCAAGAGATGATTCAAGCATCCTTTGCAGCCTATTGGGCAAGTTCCTTAGCATCCTCAGGTGCAGTAGATAAACCGTCAATATGACCTCAAAATTCTTGTCCTTTCGAAAACATTCTGATTTGAAATTCGCATGTTGCATAATTCTTCCCTGTGAATTTGATAGCTAAATTTTTTCTATCTAGTTTACCACCTATATTCTCCGTAGCCATTCCAAAAAAAATCCAAAAAATTCCTAGTATTCTTCAAAATAAAAACACAACTGGAATAACAGACCAACAGTAATTAGAGTACTCTGTTGTTAGGCTCTGACACCATAACAATATTAGAGTAAAAGGTTGAATGCCCTCCTTTGAGAATCCTTTCCATTAAATAAGAACTGTTGTACAATCTGTTTTTGCTAACAATACATACACAGCTAACACGTTGACTAATGAAATTCTAATCTAGTTAAGAATATATACAGTTACTAGACTTTTGATGGTAAAATAAATCACATAAACGTAGTTATAATATCTATGATTATGATCCAAAATTTTTGCCACTGATAAAGAATTGCCAAGAGATGTGCTCCATGCCTGTGAAAGTTTTTTTTACAATTTTGAATTAAGGAAGAATGTTGGGAATTAATCTAAAATTGTAGATTTGTTAAATTTTATTTTGAATGGGTCTTTAGTTTGTTTTTAATTTTATCTTATAAGTCAGATTTGCTGACTTAAATCTCTATTTAATAGTTATTGAATTTTTTTATATTTTTTCTATACAAGGCAACCAAGTTCATTATTCGGACAATATAATAAAACTTGAGTATTACGTATTCTTTTATCTTTATCTAATCTCAACTTATACATATTCTTTTTTAAAATTCCAACATTGTTATAAAGAGTGGGCTAACATTAATAATAATTTGATAACTAATCATTCATATATGTGATCTCTTACACATGCCTAAATATTATGGAACTATTTGTGGCCCCATATTTTGTAACCTGGAAAATTAGTCAGGGGCCGATCAGTGCATAAGGTTCCTGTTTTCTTAGTATCTTCTATTGGTTTATGCCCTACAACCAATCGCTTTGGTTGTAGTTTAGTGACAAATTATTTAAAGGCATTCTTTATCTTGTAC
>JAOSBK010000005.1:37250454-37262155 GCA_027568895.1 Erythroxylum shatona | reverse complement strand
TTGATTCGTGTTAATCATTTTATAGAATTAAATAGATCTTGGTTTTCGGGAAATCAAAAATCACGAAAAAGTTTCGTTATTATTCCGCTGCGGTCGGATCAGATCCGGACCCAATTTTCCAACATCTTATCTTAAATGTAATTATTCTCATTTGAGATAAATATCGACCTCAAGTCTTAAACGGAGTGACAATCTACCAAGTGATAAACTTAGTTCCTCCTAACCGAACCGTGTGAATAACATGGACAGCTTTTAGTTTAAGCAACCAGAGGAACCTTCTTTGTCTATTCTTATGATGATTGTAATGCACAGCCTCCATGTTGCTAGAGGAGGAAAAACATTAACATCTAATCCAATATACTAGAAATTGACAGTCTAACTACATCAAGCGAAGGAGGATCATTTAGACTCTATGCGACAGTTTAATAGTACCTTAACACATAAAGTAGTAACCATTTTAAGGTCACTCTTAGGATACGAAGAGCAACTTTGGGACATGATTGTCCTGTTAAGATTAAAGAGTCCACTGCCATAAATCTCGGAATGCCTTTTGGTTAACTAACTTGGGAATGTTTTCAAAAGAAAGCAAGAGTTCCTTGGAGCTTCTTAGAAATGTAAAGTTCTCTTTGCTTTCTGTGGAATGTTGTTAAAAGCAAGGAACTTCCTTCGCGAGAGTGAATCTTGAAGCAACGGCAAGACCAGCACAGCACAAAGCGAGGGATACGAGGACACAATATAACAGCATTTAAGCGTTCTGCGTAAACACTTTAACTGCAACATCTTACAGTAGCAAATGGTAAGTTTGGGTAGGCTATCAATGGAAGAGAATGAGGGAGATCAGGAAGTGTCAAGATTTGCGATATCAGCCTTTCAGGCTAAAGAAGAAGAGATTGAGAGGAAGAAGATAGAAGTGAAGGAGAAAGTTGAACTTCAACTAGGCCGTGCCGAAGAGGAAACTAGACGGTTGACACACCTTTGGGAAGTAAGTTCTTGCAAGGAAAAATGGTTTCGCTTTCATGTATAGAGAGTGTGACCAAATTCACTTGAAAGAGAATTTTGTGATGATGTGATTAGGAGCTTGAAGTGCTAGGTGATCCCATGAGGAAGGAAGTTGCAATGGTTCGGAAGAAGATTGACACGGCCAACCGTGAGCTGAAGCCATTGGGGTTGAGCTGCCAGAAAAAGGTGCAAACAGTTTCTACCCTCGGTATTATTAGTGTTGTTCTCGTTTACTTCATTGTAGTCACTTGTGTTAAAACAAACAAGACATCCTTAATATCTTCGGAACATGGGACATTCAATATGCGCACAGGAGAAAGAGTACAAAGAAGCCCTGGAAGCTTTCAACGAAAAGAATAAAGAAAAAGCTCAGCTTGTCTCCACCCTGATGGAGGTACCCTCTGCAACTCTTTTTTTTCTTTTTTGCTTGACTATTTATCTGCTCTCTGGCCTACAAGATGCACTTAGAACTGTATGGGCAAACCTTTAGCGGGATAATATTATAATTTTACGATATAGGCAACAATTAAATGAAGTAAAAAGGGCAGTTTTAGCAACTAAAGGCCGTGAGAAATAAGGCTACTCTAGTTGCTACTTTCCCTTCTTTATTTACCTTGTCCTGCTTTACCAGCTGCTAACCGAGAGCGAAAGACTGCGGATGATGAAATTGGAGGAAATAAGCAAGAACATAGAGTCCAGCCATTGAGTTCTTATCCAGTGTATAGGCTTATTACCTCAATCCAATTATGTGCGTCTTTTCATAATGTTCCATGTTGAAAAATAGTGCTCTATAATAATTTTCAGCATCCACATGTTCTCATACAGATAGGAAATATATAATACAATAGGTTAAGCTTATGCATCTGTTTGTGAAAAAGTTTCCAGACATGATTCAAGACAAATGATATTACAATAAGGGAAATGCTGAAGCCATGTTTTTTCATGCTACGCAAATTTAGCACACTGATCTTTAATTGGATGAAAGCTGCTTGTACTCTGCCAGAAGCTTCGAAATATCATCCATACGCAACTGAAAATCAGACAAATAATAAATCTGATGGTATATGAAACCTTCCACTGAAAGACAAATAAGGAAACACATGAAAGGTGTACGATACTGATACTGTTCCTTGAGTTTGATGATCAAGAAAACATGGAGAGATGTAAACATTTCCACGGGGTGACATTATTAGTGCATTGTTTTTGCAGGTCCATAAAAAGTCCAAAAGAAGCATGATCCAAATGTCATTTATTTATGGTGAGATCATATTAAATTTATTGAATAAAAGACATAAAACTCTCATATGATTTAAAAACCTTTTTAATTTTCAAAAAAATCTGTATAATTTTCAGTTTTCTAAAAAGAAAACCTTACTCTTACATACACAACATGAACATTACAATTAAACTAATCAAAGATTGTTTACATGACGATCTAACTCTTAAATTTGATTAAACTAATTAAACTCGATTCAAACTAATAATTTATTATAAGGGCTAGTTACAAAAAAAAAAATCTAAAACTTCCCAAAACTTTTCAATTATAGCTGTTTTCAATTATAGCTGATTTTTAAAAAGTTACAAATTTCCGAACTTTCAATTTTTCGCAAATATAACTCGACGTTAGTGTTTACGTTAACGGCGTTGATGTGGCAAACCACATCAAAGTGTAATAGAATCTCTCTCTCACTCCTAGCTTCTAAATTCTAGTTTGTATCTCTCCCCATCTCTTCTCTAGCCTCTCTTCACTTTCTCTTCATCATTTCTCAACTCTCTCTTCTCTAAATTTTGTGAAAAATGTACCTATCAATGCCAAGAAATATGGCAAGAAGGGTGTAAGAGTTTATGATAAAAACACAACTCTCACTCTGCTTGGAACATGAAAGGGCAAACCAACATAGATCTGAGGCTACAGAAAAAGGGGGGAAAAACTTAAATTTTCAAAATAAAGCATTGATGTAAATGATATAAGAATCTTTCCTAAATTTCTCTCTCTCTCTCTCTCTCTCTCTCTACCTTTCCTCTCTCTCCCTCTCTACCTTCTCTGCTTTTCCTTTGATTTCTCAATATAGATAATATTAACTAAAAAAAGAAAGAGCAAATGAATAAGAGATAGATTATGGTAGAAAAAGAGAGAACAATAAGTAGTTAACGAAAAAAGTAAAGAAACTAAAATGCAAAAAAATTGACAAATGAAAGGTGATGGAAGTAGTGCCGATAAGTCTTGGATTTGATATACATTAATATTTTTATTAATTTTAAATATTATAAATTATGGTAAATTAATTAAATTAAAATTTGCGTATTTATTTATAATATGTTGACATGGAAATTAAAATCCACGTGTCATCCACGTGAAAAAATTGTTAGTTGATATGGCAAGTCACATCAGTGACATTAATGGAATAATTGACATCACATTATATTTGTAAAAAATTGAATGTTCATGTATTTAATTGCTACTTTTTAAAAAGTATAATTAAGATATAGCAAAAAGTTTGAATTTTTTTTGTAATTAACCCTCCTTATAATTATCTTAAATTAATAATTTAAGTCAAATTTAATTGGTTCAAACCAGATTTAATTACTGCGTTAGTTTACCATATTAGTGACATTTGATCGGTGCACATATAATATTTATAACATGTGTTTTTCGTTGTTATTTTTTAACCAAAATTTAAAAAAAATTGAGAAAATTTAAAACCAAAAGAAGTTTTTTTTCTAGAATCTAAAAGACTTAGAGTTTTTTTAAAATTTCTTAAAATATAAGGGAAGTCTATGTCTTTTACCCTAAATTTATCTAACATAATTCTAAAACTTGTCACAGTGGCTTCATCTAAAACTAGAATCTATGATCAAGCCTTTCATGATTGCATAAGACGATGAGCCCTATTATTATTAGCAATGAAAAATAAATTATTATATTCTCTAAAATATAAGAAAATAAGAATAATGTTTCAAATATGATAAACGTTTGTGGACATGATACATACCTGAGAAGCATTTTTCGTGTGATAAAAATGATGTATATTTTTCTCAAGTGAAGCAGACCCCACCATGCATGCATCAGCTCTACACACAAACAGTAGATGTGAACCACCATCACCCCAAAAATGATACGTATATGAGAGTTTTGTATAGAAATCAACAGAAATTGATATCGGAGGTGGCTACAGCAAACAACTATTCTCATCGAAGTTATTGTATTTATAGCACTCTCAGTATTTGAACACCAGCATGCATTTAATGGTTGGGCTATAGTCTGACTACCAAATGGTATACCAAGATCTCTAACAAAATGAAGTTGATATTTCAAATCAATGATCACACCCTTCATTTTTCCTTTCTGGATCAGTTATTGTATCTAGTTACAGATTCCAGATTCTGTTAAGCTGCTAAGTAAAATATTTTTAAACAACCTGTCAATCCAATATAGACAACAGACCTTTAGTTACGAAGCAAGGAATCAAGTGAAATAGTACTATAGCTCAACTAACAAGTGGATCAACACACAAACTTTTATCAATGAAACAGCTTTAAACATGAAGGTGCCAACAAAACCAAAAAGATGGTTACAATTCTAAATGCAACTATTGCAAACTCTAAAATAGCCAAAATTATGGTCTAGTTACAAGATATCCTACTTACAAATGACTGCGAGCAATCAGACGTTGGTAGTCACGAAGCAAAGGTCCAAGCTCCTTGAGTGGTAATGACCTTTGCGAAGACTTTCGCCAGTGTTCACGAACTGCCTGAATTTCCTATTGCATTTGTTTCAGCCCAGATGTCAGTTCAATTGACACATTGATTGAATGTGTATAAATGCTTGCCAGAAAAGATGAGTTTGATGAGCATGCAAAACCTGGCCACTATTGGAAACTTTATACCCAGTCAACCTCTCAGCTAATTCAAGAAGCTCTCTGTCTTCAAATTCATCTACAATTTGAAGTCCAGAACTAGAAAATGAAAGTGAAAATTCTACTCTCCTTTGAAGTTCATTGATGGCAAAGTCTTCCTGTTGGGTTTCCTGCATGGAATGATTGTCATTCATGCGCAAAGGATATCAAACAAAGAAAAAAAATCAAGGCACTCTGGAAATAACATAATAGAAAGGAGGGGATAAAGATTCAAGTATAATTCAAATTTAATGGACTGCAATAAACAAATGCTGTTCTCATCATCTGTCGAAGCTTTATAAATATGAAGCATAAGTTGCAAATGAAAATATAACCATGGCAAATCATATCGAAATGTCTGTCAGGAATTGAAATAACTTCACAAACCCTTACAGTCGTTGCAGCCTTATAGTCAGATATATTGTTGGAATCTAAACAATAATTGTGATATACTTCTTTTGATACGTAGGAAAGCACAAGCTTTTACCAGAATTTGAACCCTGGTGGATGTTAAGGTTGTTAACATCCTCTTCCATTGAGTAACTGGGCTCAATGGTTCACTAAGGTATGTTCACCTTTCTATGTTACAGCAAAAAAAATTAAAACATGAAACATGCATCTATCTCATTCCCTTTGGCAGAACATTATCAAGTGCAGCAACTGAAAGAGAAAGTAATGCTAGTCCATAAAGTTAAGAGCAAGCTAAGCAGATGGCACCAAGACCTTTGACCAACGAACTAAATGGTTGGGGAAAACAGCATGATCTTATTAAAGCAGTTGTTTTGACACCTTATTCGCTGACAAGTCGTTATCATCTGCCTCCTTATTTTCAGATAGATTCCTCGGTGAAGAAGCAGTCAATCTCTTTATAATAGGGTCCCCTGAAAAACATGTAAAATGTGACAACATAGTTATGACAACAATGACTATAAAAAGTTCTAGGTCTATGAGAACTATGCAAAAAGATAAAAAACGAGATGCTGAGGTTGTTGTAAATAGAAAAAGACAAATTCAAATCCTCAGTTTTTAGATCAATATCATCTTCCCTTCCGTCTTTCTTCCCACATTCTAGCACAGTACAATCAAATCACCTTCTGCATTCACTGTTCTCAGTTCCTTATTTCCCAAGGATAACTGGATAATTGAAGATAGCTATAAAAGAAGAATGTAACAGTCAAGTCAAAGACAATCATGATCATGATGTCATGTTCAGTATATTTTCTCAAATTTTGATATTAAATAAGGTAAGTGATCTATAATTTTTCCCCTTCTTGCACAGCATTGTGGAACACTATTATCCAGCACAGATAGGTTGTTAGGATGTCTATTTGTCCAGAAGGTCAGCTAAAAATCAAATTCATCACAATTAAGATTCGTTAAAGACTAATTATATTCTGAGGATGGAGGAATCAGTTAAGTACTTCAAATTTTCATAGAGAGAATAGGAGGTACCTTCTGCAACCAACCACCATATATCACCAAATGTCGACTTCCCATCAAAGCCACCAAATAAGAGATATCGTGAACCAATGCATGTCATAGAGTGGTATGCTCGAGCAGAAGGAGGGTCACCACCAGTTGGCAAGCGCTTCCACTGTGCAGAAACTTCGGATGGCAGAAGAGGAAAGAAACAAACATTAAGCCATAAGCACGCAAGTTCGCAGAAGTAAATTTGAATAGATTGACAACCATATTATGTCATAAGATCATTGAGATGGTTGTCAAAATGAACAGCATGAGAACAATAACAAATTAAACTAAATCAAAGAAACAGTCAAGGTCATTAAAATCATCTATAGATGGCACTGTTATGTATGCAAATAACAGCAGGATGTGTTCTTCTCATTGCAATAACCAAATCAGAAAACACTTGCCTCCAAACCTAACATCTTACAGAGAGTCATTTGAGTTTGAACGGAAATAGATTTGCTATATAATTCTCAAACAATTAAGTACAAACAACAACAATTAACATAAGCCAGTTGTAATTAACATAGATTACTAGCTTCCAGGATAGCTCTCCTGAATCTCAACCATACAAAGTTTAAGCAGTAAACACACTTAAATCAAGAAATACAAATGTTAAGACACCCATACCCCTATCTAGAACTACGCAATCATTGTGATAAATGTCATAACGACTCAACCAGCCACCAGTTCCATGACCTCCAAACAGCAAGAGCTGCAATGAGAGAAGTTTAGCATTCCATTCCTCTTCACAAATCAGTAAAAGCACCAACAGAACTATCACACATGTAGGAACTAAAATAAATCATTCCAAAATTTGTTACTGGATAATATTAAATGCATAAAATCCATATAATTAAGTTGAACAAAGTAGCAGATACTCTCAAAAAAATTATCTATGAAGGTAGGGGCTTTAGAGTAGTAATTTACGTAGTGCCCTCCAGAAGTTATAGTGTGGCCACAACGAGCAGAAGGAGCTTGACCAGGAAGCCTCAATTGAGTCCATCCAGGTGCTTCATTTTCTTTCTTCCACAAATACAAAACAACATTTACACAACATTAGGGTATCTAATTTGTAAACTCATTCAGGGCTAAGCAAATCATTCTAATTAAGACTCAACAATATCAGCTTAGCTAAGTTTTTCACATCAGAACTTATAACTATTTCAACAAAAGCAATAGCATAATTCAACCTAGTAGATGCTCGAGATCAGAATAGAAATTCAGTTTTGTGAATGGGTCAACACATCATATATTTAGGCTAAAAATTTTTGGCACACAAATTTAAAGAATTATGCACCAGCAGTTGATACACTTCTAGCAGCCAAATTCTGTTTGACACTAAACTTCAATTGACAATTGAAGAATAAATGAAATAACACAAATTTCCAAAGATGACGGTCAAAATAGGAAAATCCCACTCTCAATCTTTATTCCTGTTCAACTATCTGTACAAGATGGCTAGATTTCCATCCAATCAATGCAAAGAAATAAGCATTCCATATCCCCAAAAAATTTACTAAACTAGCACACTAAAAATATAAATTCGTCTCGCTAAGGACCAGAAGATATAAAGACGGTACATAATGATTACAATATCACAAGTGACCTCAATGGAAAAAGCGCAAAATGTAAGCATAATGTCAAAGAGTCATGTTCTATGAGTTAAATCAGACATTTGACAGAGTAATTAATGGAGATGAAAAGAATCAACTGTTAACCTTCTTCAATAAGACCCTTCAGAGCCCACAAATCACCCATGATTGGCCCACCACCACCTGTTAAAATCAAGATATCTTTTTCATCATGTAAAAGTCCCACAAACAATCGCATGGACAATAAAGAGTATCATGGTGGGTATTCAGATGTGGATCTCACACCAAGCTATTGAAACATACAAAATTCCCTCAAAAAGTTTAAGTGAATTGATGAAAATTATCAATAGTAATGCTCGTTAGCTTCCTACCCAATTACACATCAATAAAACATGAAGAGAAACCTTTTGCTTAGTAAATAAAAGAAAATAGACAGATCAGGTATGCGTTCAGCGAAAAGTGTTTAATAATGGCATATCTGTAGTTAATTGTATTTGTTTGGAACGGATTTCACACCATTATTATTGACAGAGAAAATTTTGAAAGAAATGGAAAAAGGAACTAAACTTCAAATACACCCAAACAAATGTAACGAGATGCAGGCACATTAACATATTTCACAGATTTTGACAAAATACCCTCACTATGGACAAAAACTTAAAACAGAAAAATGCAGTTTTTGAGTTATTTTAATTTCAGATTATTGTGTGCTATTTCACCTCTACCACCATAGACAAGCAATCGTTTCTCAACCATGGTAGCTGTGTGCCCACATCTAGGTGGTGGCAACACACCAATAACGGACAGCTCTATCCATTCAAGCGAAACTGTTAAAAGAAGAAGAAAACAAAACTCATTAATGGATGTTATTTGGAAAGCAATAGTCTAAGATAGATAACACATCTCAAAGAAAAAGAAAAGAAGTTACTTGTGTCCAAAACGTACACATCTGACAACCACTTCTTCCCATCCCAGCCACCATACCTGCACTCAGTAGATCTTCATAAACTAACGGTAGATGACACAACATTTTCAAGCTCACAAAACAATGAAATCGGCACCCACATAACAATCTTTCGGTTTCCAATAGATGAAGCAGCAGCAAAGTCTCTAGGTGAAGGCAAATCACCAAAACTGGTCAGCTCTGACCATTGCCATATATCTACAGCAAATGCCAATCAATGATCCAGAAGTTTAAAAGAAGAATTCAAACAAGTAGAATGCCAACAACATTCAAATCTATTTTCAATATATGCAGACGCCCATGAAAACCGAGTAATGCATTGCAATAATTGAAGGTTATCGCCATTGTTGCAAATGGAACCAAAAAAGAGTTCCTGTTCAATAAATCTGATAGCATGCACTCTTTTAAGCAGTTGAATAGATAGGTACGATTCTTACCTGTATCTAGAACCCAAAAGTCACCCAACCTGAAGACCCAACATCATTGTCAATAAAATGCCTTCGAAATTAATCCCCAAAGCATGAAACTGGCGCATGATAGGATAGTAGCACAACTATCTGCAAAATCATCTTTGTGTAAAGTACAAACCTTTTGGCACCAGATCGGCCACCAAAGATGAACATATGACAATCAATAGAAACAGCAACATGAAAAGCTCGTGGGCTGGGACCCACTTGTCCATCAGACCCATTTCCGCTGCAGTCTGGCTGAAACCATAACTTGTTCTCTAAAACAATCAGATTGGAATAGTTATTTAGCAGAATTGACTTACAAAGAGCAAGGAAGAAAGCGAGTCAACAAAGTAACAAGGGAAGAATAGAGAAAATTGAGTGAGTACCGATATCATAGACAAAGATGTCAGAGAGGAATTTCTTGCCCACAAGGCCACCGAAGATCACAACCTTGGATTTGCCAATCAAAACAGCAGTGTGGCCACTGTACCGGGAATTCAGTTAAACAATCATAGTGAGAGAGGATGAGGAACAGAAACTTAATAGTATACACCTGCGAGGTTGGGGAAGAGGTCCAGTGAAATCTGAGGAAGACGCTTGAATCCAGTAATGCATTTCTTCCTTCTTTCTCATTCCCTGCGTTTATTATTTTGTTGAAAAAGCGTCTTACTTGTTCGAGCGGAGCAAGGATCCATTTCACATACACTATTCTAAAATTCAAAAACTAAGACAATAATAATATTATCTAATTTAAACTCTCTTAAATAAAAAAATTGTTTATTAGCTATTATTTTTATGAGATGCAACAGAAACACTAAAGTAGCTAGACTTATTGAAATAATGGTGAATTTATTAGTGAGTTATATTATGATAATAAAAGTAAAATTGTTGAATAAGGAGGACTATTAATGTTATTCAATAAATTGATATAAGAATAAAAGGGTTCTATAGAGCTCTATTAATTATTTAATAAAAAAACTAATTTCTACTTATATATATATATATATATATATACATGAGTCCCTAAACTTCACAAATTAGACTAGATTTTGTTTAATCCAACTTGAAACCAATAAATTTAATTTAAGTTGAGCAAATTTTGGACCGGGTTTGAGTTCTTTTTTTAAAGCTTGAAAGTAACATGAAATTGGAACAATTTCCATATACACAACAACATTGTTGCATCAATAAAAGGATATCATTTTGTACATTATATGCAATTGATGTAGGTCACTACACATGTTTTACTTTTATAACACTTCAAAATTTTGTTTTAGAGTGGGTAAATTAATTTTAAAAAGTGAGTGTTAACAAATTTTGTGATATTAATATGAATTTTTAAAAGTGACAATAAAATATTTTAACTTATAAATTTTTTGTAAAAATAGCATGTCGTAATTCCTAAATTTAATTATTCTAATGTGGTATGTCATGTCAACAAACTCAATACAGATGTATTAGTGAAAAAATTTAAAAAGTAAAAATATGAAACCTAAAATATATCTTTTAGTTTTGCAATCATATACTGTTGTTTCTAACTTAAAAAGACATCCTTAATCTCTTTAACACTTTTACCGTGTAATCCTTTGGTAAGGGGCTTTTTATTTGTTATTGGGTATTCTCAGGAAATATTGTTCATGGTTAAAGTTGGCTACAATTTATTCGATTTAAAGTTTGTGATTGGCTTTAATAAGGAAATGGGTTATGTTAAAAATATCTCTAAATCTTAAAGTTTCTTTGAGAAGTGTTGGCATCTTAGTTCTTCTAATCAGGTTATATCCCTTTGGTGTTGGAATTCAAAATTCATTTATAATGAAGAACAAAATAAGGTTGTTAAGAAAGGTTGATTTCACAAATCAGTACAAAGGTATGATTTTGTGCATCTATAAATAAACTTGGTTTATGAGGCAATAAAAGTATTTACAAAGGCATGGACTATAAAAATACATAAATTAGACAATGTATGCAGTTGATTATAAGAGAAAGACTGAAATGATTGTTTACCCCTATCTTGGGAAAGGCCTTCTGATATAGATTCCAAAGGTGAAGCTATACTAGATAACAACAATGATGCAGGTCCACTTGCTCCTGGGGCCAGATCCTCTGGCCCCCTTATTCTGGCCCTAGCCTGGCCCCTCTCCATCTGGGCCATCCACTCAAATAGGTCCCACTTAAGTGGATGGTCCAGATGGGGGGGGGGGGGGCCAGGGTAGGGCCAGGGTAAGGAGTAGGGAAGAAGAGAGGCAAACGTTGTTTTTATAGAGGTTCGATGCTAAGACCTACGTCCTCTACCTAAGCTCCCACTTAGGATTTGGCAAATCACTTTAC